>CM076570.1:804432584-804502463 GCA_034641835.2 Pinus albicaulis
AGAAATATACAAGAAATATAGGCAAATTATAGATGAAGTTGAAAAGAAAGTGAATGACCAGGTCACTCATTTTGAAAAGTCTATTGGAAAATCCAAACAATTGTTGAATAAATCACAGCCTTTACACATCACGATGACACACAAAAGGAAGAGAAATTTATGGTTACATGCAGAGAGAATAATTCTTCAAAGACAAGTCAAAGAGTTGAAAGAAAATATGGAAATGATGAAGACAGAATCAATCAAGAAAGATTTGGAAAGAGGAACTATGGAGAAAACTATGAAAACTACTCATGAAGAAACTGTTGGTAAATAAGAAGGTGACAATGGATTGTAGAGTAATGGAGTTTAATGATCTAGCCACTTGGAAGACTAAATGTAAAGGATAGATTCCTATAAGTAATGAGGAATTCGATGTATCTAGGGTTGGAAAATGTTATCAAAAAGACTACTTTTGTAAAACTCTGGATGGACTGATATATACATAAGCAGTTTAAATTTTCTGGACCTGAATTCTTAGTGTATTTCAATGAGCTTATATCTTATCTTTGAATGTTTTCCTTTAATAGTTTTAATGCTTATTACTCAGAATTCATTGTTATTCATGCTCTGACTTCCTTTAAGTGTTGAACTTTGATGAATATCTTTTAATACTTTCCTTTTCAATGCCTTTATGTATCATTACTCAGAATTCATGTATCACATGCTCTGACTTCCTTTGAACCTCAAGTTATTGGGATTTTCCTAAATATGTCACTCTTTCATTGAAGTATATACAAGCCTCAATTTCTATAAGAAGATCTATTGTTATATTTATCCCTATCACTGACTCCATAGCCCAATGGTAGCAAGCCTCCATTTTTTCAACCTGTAAACATACAAAATCAAGACACATAGAGTTAGCCATCTATCTACATCTTTAATCAATATCATTAACCCTTGAGAGAGCCCTCTCAAGCTGAGGAGGCTAAGCCTCAATCAAAATGTTGGTTTGAAATAGTTACACTAAAGTTGTTTGATCAGCAGCCAATCAGGAACGATTTTGGTGATAACATTTTGGCGTTGTTGCTGGGGACAGAAGGTGTAAATTTTCCCTGGGAAGAATGAAAAAGTTTTAGTTCTAAGGTCTGAGAGAAGTAGACACGTAGGCACATATTAGTTGTATTTCTGCTCTGGAGACTCCACACATCAAATAAAAAATTGGAAGGTCACTCCACTGCTTGAAGATTAGTAGTCTGATGAAGTTTCATAATGAATTCTATTGCAAGAAAAATGTTGGGTATGCTCCTATGAATTGGTCTCATATCCCTGGATTTCCAAATCCTATGCCAAAGGTTGAATGGTTAGATGATCTTCCAATATTTAAATATGAAAAGAAAGACAATGCTGCTCTTCATTTGGTTAGATTCCATATGCATGTACACAGTCTTAAGGTTCAGTTCCCTGAGGATTGTTCATGAAGATGTTTATGGATACTCTAGAAGGAAAAGCATTGTTTTGGTATGAAAGCTTGCCAAACGGTTCATTATATTCTCTTGCCGATTTCCATGTTGCATTTTATGAGATGTATAAAGACTGTCATCCCTCTTTGTTGCTGGTCAAAGACTGTTGTAAACATTATATGAGTTTTATTGAATATTTAGAGAATTGTTATGAAGATGATGAGTTCATGGATGAGGAAATTTTAGAAGCCCTTCATGACTATACCTTTCATCACCAAGAAGAAAACCAAGAAGAAAGGATAACATCTCTTTTGGATAAAGATGAAACCCAACAGGAGTTTATTTATGAAAACCATGTTACATCCTCTGAGTTTGACAAAAAATTGTAGCAAACTTGTCAGTCCTTTGATCATCAGGGGTATGTGAATCATGCAAACAACAAGAGGAAATGCTGGAAGATAGTTTCTATAACCATCAGGGTAAGGAAAGGGTTTATTTTTTATGTCATTTCTTGAATCAACTTACATCAAATAATGATCATATTAATGAGCAAGAATACATTGTTTTTTAGAATCAGTTGGAACAACAGTTGGATAGCATACAAATGAAATCTTGTGTGGCTGAAAAAAGCATATATGAGTTGTCCAAAGTTACAGAATGTTATGAGTATCATAAAAATTATCATGTCTTCTTCGACCCTACAGCTAAATACATGGAAGAGTTTTACAGTCCAATTTTCCAGTTTCATTTTCATTATGAAGATCAGATACATTCTAAGTTACCTTGGTCATCACAGTCTCATGTTTACTTTCAGTTCAAATGCAATCAAGAGACCCAAATGTCAGATATGATTAATGATTGGCTTCATTGGAAGTTTCATGTTGATTAAGTTAAAGGGGAGAGTTGTTGCTGATAGGGTAGGTAGGAGTGTGTGAATAAGCTCAAAGGTGAATGGGAATCTTTTTTAGTAGGTACGAAGTTGGTTCTTTTGCATTGACCATCAAGCTTGAGCCTGAGGTGAAGGCCATTAGAGCTTGAGAAGAGCTTGGCAAAATTTCAGAGTTTTATTCTAAAGGATGGATAGCAACACTGGAGCTACTAGTTCTTAGTGCACCACAGGGGCACACTATCCCAAGTGGAGCCACTGTTATCACCCAAAAATTTTCAAAATTTTAACTTGAAATGTGTCAAGTTGGTCTTTAGGCTAGTTAGGTTGCTCAAAATCATGAAATGATAAATTTTACGATGAACATAAGTTTTAAGTTTTGTTTTAAGTTATTAGAGATGATATCGAGTCATATCAAAAGAGTAGATCTTGAGTAGATACTTTAAAGTGACTTAAAGTCTTAAATTTTGCCATCTGTCAGAAATTATCTGATTCCGCAACGATTTTAGTACAAAATTAACAGATTTTTCTTCGGAAACACCTAGTAATTCCGTAGCAAAACTGACACTTGTCAAAATAAATGTACTATGAAATCTTTCTCATTCTATAATGGTTTTCTGCATAATGATGAGTGTTTAACCTCTGAAGGTTTCAAGGTTGTGCTGTCAGAGTAGGGTTATCATTCGAGAGTTAGGCACATTTTAGCATCAGCCACCATTTGAAATCCATCTAATTTTCCTTTTCAAAGATATCCCTCATTTATCATACTTTTTTTCTCGCTTTTGCAATCTGCTACCAAAACACCTTGTTGTCATTTACATCTCCCATAGAAATCCCTTGTCATGCCAGCCTTCTTCTACCATAACAGCTCACTGTCATTAAAGGATTTTGTTGAACAGGTGTAAAAATATAAAGAAGGTCACTACTGCAGAACAAGAAAGAGATGGCTACACCAAAGAAAGTTAATAAAGGAGGTTTACCATTCAGGTACGAACCTACAAGTCCAAGTTTAATAATGGAAGATCCATATTTTGTTGAGCTTTTTACAAGAGAAGGTTGCATTCAGTTATGTCAAAGGTTGCAAGGTCATCATAAACAGGTCTCACAATATTTCGTGATCAATTTCAAAGGCACATATACAAAGGTTGGTTGTATTCATGTTCCAATTTCACCTAACAACATTTCTAAAGCAACATGAATCCCGAGAAACGGAGAAGAATGGTTTAAAGATACCAATTTTAACTTGAAAAATTGTGATGATTATCTAAAACCTAAACATGTAGGGATAAAAATGACTGAGGAGATTCCCAGAACTTGCCTTAGATATAATTATTCAAAATTATTGACAGTCATACAGAAATAATTTACATGCGAAGGTAGATTCCAAACAATCTACATGTATCACTTCAAGTTGTTGCTTCATTTTACAGGGAAGAAGTTGATAGATATTCATTTTTACCTTTTTAGAAGTCTTGGAAAAATGGCAGACAAAGTGCAAGGAAGACCTGAAAGAAGTGAAACTTCCATTTTTCATCATGGGTTGATGAAATTACTAGTGCTGGAGGAATTAAGTAAATTAAACAGAGACTGAGCATCTTTCTTGTTCATGAATGGGTATGAAATGGATTTTTTTGTCTCCAAGGAAAGCCCCTAAACTCAAAACTTCTTCTTCTAGGCAAGAGTTGAGTACTACTGCAGAGTTAGAAAGGAATCAACAAGAAGGTCTAAAATCTACGACTAAAGATATGGAAGAAGAAGTTGAATTCATTCAAGAGACAACATCACCTCCAGCAAATAGCAAGCAATTTAATAAACATGTCATGGATAGCAAGATCAAACCTGCAACAAAAATTTCTAAAAGAAACACTAAGGAAATTGTTGGAGGTAAAGGCAGACTTGAAGACATTCTAGAAGCTATAGACATTACAGAAACTCCTGTAGTAAAAGCAGCTGAGATAGAGGGATCCAGAGTCAGAAGAAAGGGACTTATAGCCAAGAAATTGGATTTTTCTCTAGAAGATTCAAGGTTTCTTTTAAAACCTAGAAAGCCTTTTACTAGAGGCCAGTTTTCTGCAACTATCACTCTCAGAGATAAGCAGTGAGAGGAAGATAAAGGAAAAAGGGAAGAAGTACAAGAATTTATAGTCATATATCCTATTGAGACAGATCTTACCAAAGAAAAGAAGGATCAATCTAAAAGAAAACTTCAAAATAAATCTGAAGAAGACTCTCTAAAGAGACAGAGCAAAGACAAGGAAGAAACAACCAAACAGAGAAAGGGAAAGGAGAAAGTCATAGAGAAAACTGAAAAGGAGATTCTTGAAGGAAAGTTAAGAGCAATAAGGGAAGAATTAATTGAAACAAAGAGAGAGCTGGAAAGATACAAGAAAGATAGACAAATAATAGATGAAGTTGAAAAGAAAGTGAATGACCAAGTCACTCATTTTGAAAAGTCTATTGGAAAAGCTAAACAATTGTTGAAGAAATCACAGCCTTTATGCATTATGATGACACACACAAGGAAGATAAATTTATGGTTACAGGTAGAGAGAATAAGTCTTCAAAGACAATTCTAAGAGTTGAAAGAAAATATGGAAATGATGAAGACAGAATTAGTCAAGAAATATTTGGAAAGAGGAACTATGGAGAAAAATATGAAAACTACTCATGAAGAAATTACTGGTAAATAAGAAGGTGACAATGGATTATAGATATTTTTTATCTTATATTAATCATACTTTACATGCAGGTATATTCATGGATCCTTTTAGCCTCAAAACATAAGTTTTTTCAAGCCTCTGATAAGTTAGGCAATTCTGCAACGTATGCCAAGCTTGAAACACATTTTCTATTGCGGAATTTCTGAAGAATTATTTTTGGACTTAAGTTACTTAAACCGATAGATATGAGGAGTTTTTAAGGTTATGTTTAAATTTTTTTGATCACTTAATATCATCCAATGGTAAAAAATGGCAGAGGATCACCACTTATCATCTTTTTTCTTGTGCTACGAAACTAGCTACGAAAGTAGCTCTAAGACTCTGTCTTGACAGCAAGGTTAATTTTGGTGGCTAATTTTGGAGAAAGAAGAAAGGTAAACAGATATTTAAAGATACTCCCCATGAGAAGGACAAAGAGTATCAGGTAAATTTCAAAGAGTATCAGATCAGTGGTTCTATAAGTGGGAATATTCTATTAAGGATACAGTTTAAAGATATCATTTCACTGTATTACCAAATCATCAAACTGACAACTGCTAAATGGTAGGCAGAGCAGCTTTACAAAGACAGTTAGAGAATTAAAGTCTTGTTTATGGTCAGCATGGTTGAAAGTCATGATTCCTTTTGAGGAATATTTGGATCATCTTTAGTTTAAATGTAATAAGTAGGTGTCTGAGTCACAGTAAGACTCTAACTCATAATTCGAAAGGTGTCAATCCTAGTTGTAAAAAATCTAGTTAGTGGTTATATTTCGTTAGAGTAATGGAGTTTAATGGTCTAGCCACTTCGCAGACTGAATGTAAAGGCTAGATGCCTATAAGTAATGAGGACTTTGATGTATCTAGGGTTGGAAAATGTTATCAAAAAGACTACTTTTGTAAAATTCTGGATGGACTGATATATACAGAAGCAGTTTAACTTTTATGGACCTGAGATTCTTAGTGTATTTCAATGAGCTTATATCTTATCTTTGAATGTTTTCCTTTCATAGTTTTAATGCTTATTACTCAGAATTCATGGTTATTCATGCTCTGACTTCCTTTAAGTGTTGAACTTTGATGAATCTCTTTTAATACTTTCCTTTTCAATACCTTGATGTATCATTACTCAGAATTCATGTATCACATGCTCTGACTTCCTTTGAACCTCAAGTTATTGGGATTTTCCTGAATATGTCATTCTTTCATTGAAGTATATACAAGCTTCAGTTTCTATAAGAAGAGCTATCGTTATCTTTAACCCTATCACTAACTCCATAGCCCAATGGTAGCAAGCCTCCATCTTTTCAACCTGTAAACATACAAAATAAAGACACATAGAGTTAGCCATCTATCGACATCTTTGCTCAATATCATTAACCCTTGAGAGAGCCCTCTCAGGCTAAGGAGGCTAAGCTTCAGTCAAAAGGTTGGTTTGAAATAGTTACACTGAAGTTGTCTGATTAGCAGCCAATCAGATATGATTTTGGTGATAACACCCAACATGCATGTGCAAAGAAAATTGCTATAGACCTTGATAAGTTATCAAAACAAAAACAAAAAAATTGTTTCATAATAGATTCCATGCCTCTCCACATTGTAATGGAGGATAAATACTTTTTTAGTCATATGTCGAGAAGAGGCAAGGTTATAAATATAAGTTAAAGAGTGGGATTAATATTGAAGATTATATTGACATCTATTTCGCATCCAACACACAAAAGTAGGGAAGTGTTCTGATTCATATGCATTGGTTGAATTTTTTTTCCTTTGAAATTTTCATTAAATTTTATGTGGTGCATATAGGTCATTAGATTTTTTTGTTTTCCATGAAAAAATTGGCATGCTAATTCCTAGATTTAATGCATAGATTATGTTTAGAACACCTATCTTAGGTTCTCAAATAGTGTCAAAATTAAAGTGGTAAAGAAAAATTTCCCCCAACAATTTCAATGCATAAAACTCTTAAATATTTACTTTTAGTGTCTAATGGAAATTCATCAAATATCAAATAAACAAAACCTTTAAGAGAATATAATATTATTCAAAAAGTAAACCATAAACAAAGTCATTATGCATGTCCAAAAACACTTATATTTATATATATTCAAAATTGACTAACAAACCATTCTTTCCAAAATAGTATCACATCATACTCAACATATATAATGGTACCTTGGGATCAAACTAGAAAATAATGGCACCTCATTTCCAAGGCACATAATGGTACCTTGTACCCAAATTAATACATCTTATCCAAGATACATAAAATGAATACCCATTAGGGAGTTTTAGGTGCACGGAACTGTGCAACTACCTACATACAAATATAAATAACCATAAAACCATATGATTCCTACATACAAATATAAAAAAACCATATCCGTTTTAGGTGCAGGATATTTTGTTGTTGGCTACATAGAAATATAAAAAACTATAAAACCAACTATTATATTGCTAGTTGTATACAAATATTATAAAACCCATAATCTAAAATATATTATGAGTATTGGTACAAGCTAGATGGTACAACAAAAGTAAGAAATAAACTATAATGTAAGGAGTGGGATGGTGATTTGGCTAAATAAAATGTACTTTTGGCTAGAAAATACCTTCCATTGTATCCACCAAAGCTAACAATAATATGTTCGCCATTGCTTGACACAAGTATTAGAATTAGACCTTGGAGATTGGATACAAATGTGTTAAAACATATTCATATACAAAATAATAAGATATTGAAGCATATAGAATTCATATATCCTTGAATTTGGGGATTCATATATATACACATGTTCTAGAGTTTGGGGATTACTCTATAAATGTTAAGAAATATATTTTATGAACTCTTCGGAGTGATAATAATGATTATGGAAAACAATTTCTTGAGGAATGCTTAGAAGTATATTTTAGGTGCTCTTAAGAGTGTTATTGAGTAGATTGGATATAGAAATGTCATAGACATATTTTTATTGAAATAGCTCATAAGAAAGAAACTAGGTGATTGTTGAAGGAAATTCCAATATACTAATCCAGTTAAATTATTTCACAACTATGTCCCTCGCTCCGACTGAAAATAAAATACATGAACGAACATATGGTTCCCATTGAAATTTTGATAGGAGAGACACACTCACAATAAATAATATCATAGAATATAAAAATCAAATTTCTCAAATGGATGAAATAAATTTACCAATCAAAACAAGGAAGATGATGAGTTAGTAATAAACAACAAGCCTATATAAATGGCCTCCCAATTACCTGGGAAACCAAAGATAGCAATAGGATAATTTTGAATATGAATTCAATTAAAGATGTGAATTTTCAGGTGGTTAAAGTATTTAAAGGAACGGTTGGCGTAGAAATGGTAGGTCTGCATCATAACTTCCTCTATTTTTAACAGTTGCATCTTCAATTACTTCCACATTTTCTATTTCCATTACACATTTCTACGTGAGAAGTAAGGATAAGAGAGTATGATTGTGAAGAGATCTCCACATTAGTAGCTAACAACTAAATAGCTATATTTATAGTACACAATGGAACATGTAGATTAGTTTTTAAACTTGAGCTCGACTCTTGACCAACTAAAGCTCAAATAATATCCTGAAGCTTTTTTTTCAAAAACAATAGACATTCTTAGAAAAAAAAATTGTGTATTATCTTCAGTGTCTTTGTCGACGTACATTCACCTATATCATAGGGTGTATAAGAACACATAGTTTTGAAATTTCACTTGTAACTACAACTGATTCATTTGACACAAGTTTCTATGTTGAGTTCTCAATGAGATAAAAATATCAATAATGAGATATGCCATAAAATAAGATGCCAACTTGTAATTTTTATTCTTTTTACTTTATTTCAAGGGATAATTATACTATCATCTTAAGTGGCATGCAATACAATGATCATAGCCTATATGTTGGAACCCATAAGGGTTTTATGAAGATACTTTATGTAATTTTTTAGTATAATGGTCCAAATTATGTACTTTATATTTCATTCATATTTGAGGCATTTGAAGGGAAAATTTTCAAACATGTATTTGGGAATTTCCCTAGAAAGTGTTAGAAATATTGAGGGGTATCGGTATTTCATGCCCAATTACATTTTACTTAGTTTATGATTTGATTCTCAATTTTGATTCTGATCCATTATTTAATTAGCAACATAATGTGTCGTGGATCTAAGCATATTCAATAAACCATGAGTAATATTAAACATAAGAACATATAAACCATAAGAATGCAATACAATATTAATGCATCAATATATAGGGACACCATATTTTTAGGTGGAAACCAAATTGGGAGAAAACCACCATTCTTGTTGTCATTTCTTATTATTATTATTATAAATAAAATATTCTTACATCTTGCATTAGTTCAAACTCTTACCAGTGTGTAATCTCCTACCCACTAGAGGCTAAAACCTCGTCTAGTTTCTCTAGCTTCTCTAGCTTCAACTAGAAGGAAGCTCCTACTCCCTCATCAAGTTTATCTGCTACTACCGAAAGGAAGCTACCACTCCCTCATTGAAGGATACAAACCTCAATACCTCTGTGGACCATGTTTTAGAATCTTTCACACTAGATCCACTTGAATCAAACACAAATAAAAAACCTACAGCCCACATTTCTTCCAATTTTCAAAGCGGACCCACATCAACCATTTTTCTCAATCTAAATAACAAATATGAATAACCTCTCTACAACAATTCATTGATCAATAAAATCAACTTAAACATTCTACAATAAATCTTTGATCTAGTTCATCAAATGCCAAGTCAAACCCTTTTCTCATCAACATTGTGAAATACCGAACCAAATTATTTCAAATACCAAGTCAAACTCTTTGCTCGTCAACATTGTCAACACTACTAAAACCCTCTATGAATATAACACACAATGTGATCCTTCATGAATTTGTTCTCATTGTCAATACATAGCAACGTTATCAAGCCATTCTTTGTATACATCACAACAACATCATCATGAATTCTACAATATTCTCATATTAATGATAAGTAGTAGCATAGATTCATAACATCAGTAGCCACATAACTCTCTACCATACCATTATTATAACCACAAGAATTATTCTCTCTTTGTAGAAAATACACATGCATAACACCTCAAACATACATTATTCAGTCATTGTAAGATGGGAAAAAGGAAATTAACAAAAACATATATATCAGGTACATAAATAAACTTTGTCCAAAAAGGCTCTATCATTGATCTAAGGTCAAGAACATATGATGATCTCAAAATTCCTTAACAATTGTGTCATTGTAGAATAAACCTTCTCTATCATACAAAGTTCTGACACATAAATCTCTGCATCATTCAATGTTTACATACAGTGTTATGAATAAAGTAGGGATAGATCCAACATGTAGGTCAACCAATAGAGAGTCTCACTATCATTAATATTCTATCACAAATATTCTATTAGCTAGAAAAAACATCGAGGATAAAATTCACACACTCTGTTACAAATATAAGCCCTCAAGAGTCAAGCAAACTTAGCCATAGGACCTCTGCATATATATATAAACATATAACATCTCTTTAAATCAACTCAAACATTATTGGACAAGCATACATGAAACTTTTTCATTTATATCTCTGTCACACTAATATCTACATACACTTTTTTTCATAGATTTATACATACACAAAAATTTGTCAACAAGGAACTGATAAAAGCCTCAATCTCAATCCTGTAAACAATAGTGAGACAAAATACTTTTGTCACAACAAGAAAGAAAGATCATAACCACATGAAAATCAATCAACTCCTCAAATCATTCAGATCTCTACATGTAGCAACAAAATAAAATATTTTCCTTGCACTAACACATTGTCCTCAAGTCAATCAAATCTATATATGCACTAATATATACATAAAATAAAAAATATGCCTCTATAGTGCGCATACAGAAGAAAAATTTCAGCATACTTTATCCAAAACAATCTAATCACATCTATCTAGAACATGATAGAAAGTGCACAAATAAATCTCTTAACTGATACCCTTCAAATCATAGATCTACTTTAACCTTTGATCCTGCATTTGTTAGACATAGTATTAGTAGCTTATAAAATGAATTAGTCGATTAATTTTCACTCCATTACACTTGCAATAAGAAATTAAAACAATCATATCCATTAGCTTCCCAATACATTTTCAGATATCTCATCTCTGAGCCTCCTACTTGCATCCTGGTGCACAGCTGTTCCAGATCAAATCACAAAAGAATAAATCATCGAATGCACATCCAATTTGATCAGTCTCCTTGTATTTTTATAACCTATTTGTATTGCCAATACCACAAGAAAATCTAATGGTTTTGTTGATGGTTTTTTATTGCCAATACCACAATCCCTTAGATAGATATTTCTCAACCTTCCACACACAAATACCTTGGGAAAATCCATGGTTTATTCACTGGTTTTTATTTTTTAGAGCTTAAAATGATTAACACACCTCTCCCCTTCAAGAAGTAAGTTATTAATTCTAGTATTACACTTTAAACTCATGTTACCCTAGGTATGAATTCTCTTGTTGCACAGATGACCTATGTCACCCTATATTAAAGGCCTAACAATAGTCAAATCTCAGTCAAAATTCACACAAACTTCTTTTGGCTTATAGAATTCCTTCTTCAACACTTGTACAACCTCTTAAATCCTTGACAAGTCTTAATAACATCAAATAAACCTCAATAATCAAAATACCTTCCTCAATTAGTCACCTATGTCTATTCAGTTGTCTTTCCTAGTGTTTCACTTACAAACATCAACAAACCTTGTCTGTCTTCCTGCAACTGCTCTAGACTCTGTCCAAACTTTTAAAACTCCTATGAAATTATTAATATACCTATAAATATTCTACAAACATTAAGAACCATCCTCCATCCATGACCTAGCTAGTCACATCAATTTTTCATCCTTACCGACAATGTCATAATGTGACAAACTCATAAAGACATGATGTGACAAGAGTGTGAAAAAACCATGATGATGTAATGGGACAAGTTGAAATCCAAGATTGCATCAAGGAAAACACATTTTCCATAATGCCAACAATCTCCCCCTTTGGACTTGATGTCAAACTCATGTAATACACCAAGTCCTTCTCTCCCCATTTGACATCAAGGGAAAAGGACAGAACCGAGTTGAGAGAAGTACTCCCACTAAAATGAAAAACACTATAAAGTTGATCTTCTAATAGAATTTGATGTCAAACAAGTAACTTGGTTGCAAGATATGACTATAATCAACACCATAACCTCTGATATTGACCATGATCCCCCTGAGCATATACTGGACCTTCTAGTGATATGTAATACAAGTAAAAGGATTTATGTATCAAATAAAAGGTCGAATTTGACAATGTTTACATTACATGCTAGACAACATGAGGCTATTCATGACCAATTATCCAAAAGATGGGACAATGATGATTCAAATGAACACACATGTGCTTTCTTCTATGCATGATCAATACAATGAAATGTAGGAAAATACATTCCATCCATGAAAAATATAGTATGTCATATGATATCACATGGTTACTCTCCATAAACACATATCTCGGCAGCAACATATATAAATGAATACCATTTACAACATCATAAGCCATTAAGTATAGTAGTAGAATAAGACTGATCAACAACATATCGACTATCAACCAACATCAACAAAGAAAATTTTGTAAATATCATGACACAGTGACAACAACATATATATCTTACTCATCAATGAAATATGCCAACCAATAGTAAGCAATGCATCAAAGAAGCAATGTAAGAATACTGATCTATACAAAAACAACAACAATATGAAGGAGACACCATGAACATATCAACAAACCCTCATAAAATCCCAAACACCATTTAGGCATCATCAATAGTCTACAATAAACCAATGTAATATAAGTATTCCCCTCGTTATTTTTTTTTTTTCTAATAAGGAACACTAATGTAAACAATGAACTTATCGGAAGCATAAGGGTTTCTCACTATGAACCTGTGCCAATCCTTCATCACCAATCCTGATCACGATATATTTACCAAATGTATCACACTACCATAAATAATCTTCATTAAAAATAGATATAATATAATAACACATGAAGTCATCATAAAATTTGAACTAGTGAAATGGCACACATGCATAGCTCCCCTTGAGATCATGCACCTCTTTCAAAAAAACTAATCCTGTGGACCTTATTTTCATCATGTTATTGTTTGATCCATATGCATTTCTAAAATCCTCTGATAAATATGCATGAGTTATAATAGAATTCAGTGGGGGCTATCTTCCCCTTCTTTGAATCTAAAGAGGAGGATATTGACCTCTTATGTCTACCAAAATTTTTCTTTAGTACATATACTTTGTCTGCGTCTATGATTCCTTTTTGTATTTCCTTTCCAGTGTCTTCCTCTATAATTTTACATCACGTTTATGTAAATATAATTATATGTCCTTTATCATGTATTTTACCCACACACAAAATGTTCCCCTTCAACCCTTTAACCAACAATAAATTAGTTTCTTCTCTATTTTTAACATCAATATCAGCTCTGCCTTTTCCTAGTACCTTTGTCGATGCACTATTTATAATAATTACTTCATCACCTTTTGATTTATTGAGAGAGATAAATTTGCTCTTATTTCCATACATGTGATTATAGAATCCACTTTTTATGTGCCACTAATATTCTTCTTTTATTGCACATAGAGCAAGGCCACACTTCAATTTATACTCTTCATTTTTCTTAATATGAGGGATGTTGATGGATCCATCTTCCTCAAGTGTTTCGATAACTGTATACTTGTTTTATTGCTTATTTTTGGATAGGTTTTACTTGTTGTCTGAAATGTATAAATGAATCTATTGAATTGGTTTGCCATTATTTTGCTACATGTCTGAATGTATTTAATGTATATCACCTTATGTGACCATAGAAGGGGCAAGATAATCATAATATTTATGCTTCGTGTTTCTGAAATGAATAACTTTATGACCAAATAAATTTCATGTAAAACAATACCCTTTAAATAAAATTGAGTACCTAGGAACTGATGATAATCCCGTGGAGAGATTGTTTGCTTGAGGCCTAAATAATATACTTGTGAAGTTGGCTACAATGTATCGAAAATTGTGAGGGATAAAACATTCAATAAACTTATTCAAGACTTATGCAATATTTTCAATCAACATGGTTTTAGATAAATATTTAAGAACAACCATTGAATGATCTTGAATAAGAATAGGCGTTGAATCACCATAAAAACGTTTGTGCCTTCATACTAGGACAAGCTCTAAAGATCATTATAAGGGAAGTCGAGAATTCCATAAAGGAGAAAAGGGTATTTCTACAAGTGAATATGTTGACCAGAAATAGAATGATTTAAGGGCTTCATGACGAACCCAGACTGACCAAAAAACCTTAGGTTTATTTCATACAGGTTGAAAGGCCTTAGTAAGAAATTCATAGGAGGTTAAGAACTTTTTTTTATGGAGACTAGATGAGGGATAGCCTTAGGTAGACTGAAAGGAGGTCAATTTTGGATTTGTGAAGATATTTAATATTTTAAGAAGAATACTAATATTCATGTAAACTTGACATCATTTGTTATATCTGAATTGGTTGATGTTAAATATATATTTGAGCATCCACTAAGGAAATTGTATGAAGATGATGTAACACAATTCCTTGAAAATTTGTAGATTTTCAAAGTGAATTTTGAATGTTTGAACAGGAAGACAAGTACCTCAAACCCAAGTTAAAAATTATGCCCCTTTGTTGATTTCTACCTAAAAATATGGATAATTCAAGGGAATTCAAAAATTTTACAGTGAAGAAGGAGTCGATACTATGTTTAGGGCTTAACTGAATTTTTGGTTGTAGGTTTAAGGGTAAGGGCTCATGTTTAGGCTTGTTTTGGAAGCTTCAATGAAGTGTGTTTAATATTATATAAGGCAAGATAGGACTTGAAAGAAGAATTTTATCATTGTGGAGATAGGATCCTTGACAAGTATGTCTTTTATATGTTGTTTGAAAGAGCCAAAGAGAGTTGTGATAAAATAATCTATGCTTCTTGGAAGAGTTGATAAAATTAAAATACTTGAAGGTTAAGACCTAATTTTTCCTTTTGAAATTATGGTTCACTTGACCAGGTTGTATTCTTGAATTTGATGAGCCCAATAATAAATATTCAATCATTTTTTAAAAACAAGCAGAGTCAATTCCACCATATGTAATTTAATTAAAGATAAAACCCCTATGTGTAAGCAATATGTTTCACCATCATTTACCCATTTATGATGGAGATGGAGACCCTAAATGACATTGGTTTCTATGTTAGAAATAGAAGGAAAATTTTAAAGATGGGAGTTTATCTTAAAGTTAAGAAACCTTGGTGAATCTTACTAGTCCCTAATATGAAAATTGTAAAATGTTTGGAAATTATTTTGTAAAAATATTTATATTTATAATACTTTTATATTAGTCATATAAAATCTTGGTGTTTTTTATGGTATAATAATTTTATACTGTAAAATGTGGGCGAATATTTTTTAGAAAAAAATGGAAATTGGTGAATCTTTGTTTTGGAAAAAACATGGAAAATTAGCCCACCTACGAATATTAGCCCCTAAAATTTTCCCTGATAGAGGGATGTGGTATTACATATGAAAAAAATAAAATAAACTATTTGCTAGACTATACAGAAAGAAAAAGAAAAAAAAGCATTGATTTATTTTATGAATCTCATGGATAATCAAACAAAATAAAAAGATGAATTTAAGGGAAAATTTCCTTTATTCTTTCAAAATGCAATAGATTAAAAATTTGGTTCCAAAAAAATTAGAAGAAATCAAGAAAATTCCTAATAATATTTGAGAGAGTATGACCATATATTTAAAGATATACTCAACCTACAATTTCCCTACACCATTGATAGGAGCTTCTAGTCCAATAATTCATGGTAGAACTTTTTAAGAAAATAAGTGGACCAATTTGATTGCATAAGATAAAAAATTGTGAAAATTACTTAAAGAAGGTGCATCATATAGAATAAAACATGGAAATTATACTCCATATATTTAGATAATAAAGTTGAAGAAAAAATAAAAATGCTACAAAAATCACTTATGCATTTGACTCTTCAAAGGAGTGGCCTCTAGTGTAAAATCTAAGTAAATGAAGGTAACAACAAATACTTATGTAATGTTTTCAATTAACTGAGAAGGAACTATATGTGCAATCAAACATGACCAGTTTTCTTCGTCATCTTTAAACAATAAAGTTGAGGAAAAAATATAAATGTTACAAAAAACACTTAGGGATTTTATTCTTTGAAGAAGACACCTCTAGTGTACGATCTAAGTAAATAAAGGTCACACCAAAGACTTATATAATATTTTCAATCAATATGTTTTCAGGGTAAGGGTACGAACATCCATTGAAGGATCTTTAAGAAGCAGAGGCATCAAATCACCATAAAAATTTTTGTGCCTTCATACCAATACGAGTTCTAAATATCACTATAAGGGAATCCAAGACCGCCAGAAGTGAGACAAGGGTATATCTACATGGGAATATAATGTTATGAGGGCCTCAAGGACTATCCTTATTACGTTGAAAAACCTCAGGGTTATTTTAGATAGGTTGAAAGGCTTCAGTAAGACATCTATATGAGGTTAGGAACTTTTGTTTATGGAGACCAACCAAAAGAGGACCTCAGGAAAACTAAAGGAGGTCAATTTTGGACCTGTGAAGCTACTTAATCTGCCAAGAAGAATAGTCATAGTCATGTAAACTTGACATTGTTTGGTATGTGTGAATCATTTGATGTTAAAATTATATTTAAGCATCCACTAAGGAAATTTTAATAAAGTGTAAAACAATTCCCTGAAAATTTGTAAATTTTCAAAGTGAATCTTGAAGGTTTGAACCAGAAGACAAGATCCTCAAACGCAAGTTAAAAGTTATACCCATGTCTTGATTTCTACCAAAAACTATGGATAAGTCAATGACATTCGGAAATTTTACAGTGAAGAAGGAGTTGAGACTATGTTTATGGTTGAATAAAATTTTTGGTTGTAGGACTAAGGGTAAAGGCTCACAATTATGCTTGTTTGGGAAAATCAATGAAGTGTGTTGAATATTGTATAAGGCAAGATAGGACTTGAAAGAATAATGTTGTCATTTTGGAAATATGGTCCTTCACAAGTATTTCATTTATATGGTGTTTGAAAGAGATAGAGGGAGTTGCGATAACAAAATCTCTCATTATTGGAAGAGTTGATAAACTTGGAAGAACTTAAGGTTATGACCTAAGTTTGTGTTTTAGAATTATCGTTCACTTAATCAGGTTGTATTCTTAAATTTTCTTTTTGTGCCAAGGTTGTAAGTGGTCAAGATTGAAGTGTGGCATCAAATCCATGTCAGAATTATTTATCATTTAAGAAGGAGAAATTGATGCCCATAACAGTAATATGAATGTTGATCTTATGATCACATGTTATTGTCGATTAATTTATGGATAAATATGTATATTATAGAAATATGCATTGCATACGTTTCTAGTATTGTATTGTTGAGGATATGATTTTATTGGCTAAGATATGTTACTAATCCTAGGGTTCCATTTCATGGTACTTGATTCAGCTTGAGGAGAAAGGGTTCTTCACCTATAGAGAAATAAGATTAATAGCAAAATATGATAAAGTTTGGTAGACCTATAAAAGGTATCAATAAAATTTGGAATATTTAGGGTTTGTAAACCCTATATGACTTGAATTATTGATGATAAATCCATAATGTTTATGGATAAAAGCCCTAAAGATAGATCAAGATTAATGTTTTCGCTGAATGAAGATACCCTGGCTCATGAAATAGATGCAACATAATTATGATGCGAACGACAAAAATGAGTTAGAATTGGAGAGTAGAGTGGGTCCTTGCTAAAAATTTCCTCAGGTTGTCATGCTTGAGAGTGTGTGGACAACAAGTTGTTGTGTGAATTACAATACTTTAGATTTGTGCATGTAAATTATTTGCATGGAATTTAACCAATGCATTAAGTCTTTCTTGAGTTTTTTTGTTTTATTCCTTCATTGAGGAAATGATCACACCGTGGAGTTCAATGATCCTATATAAAATAACGAAAATGAGAATGATGTCATAGCAAGGTTGACATGACTATCAGAAATGTTAGCTATGATGGAGACTGACAAAAATAGTGAAAGAACATGAGATAATTCCCCCACCCCCGCACCCCAACTAGTTTTTTTGGGATAATAGATGGATATAAATTCATCTTCTTATAGACTGTGATATATCTAACATTGGAAAAGAGGAAGAGTAGAGTGGAACTCTATAATTTATGACTTGAATCCTTCATCAAAGATATCAATAAAAGGTGAAAATTGTTTTCAGTAGAATGAGCACTAAGGACTCTTAAAAGTTTGTTAAGAATACTTGTGTATTTCTTTGATGATATTATTGGATGAAATGCTATTAGTTTTAGGACATAGTGAGGTGAATATAAGTTATCAGTGTGAGGAGGAGCCACTATTTGACAAAGGTTGCTAGAGTATGATGTCACATCCTTCCTAAGTCTGATATGCTTGCATTGATGTTTTCATTGAAGCATAACTACATGTTAGCACACCTATGTTTAAGTTTTCATTGAATCGGATATATGTGTTAGCAAGCCACTTCGACTGCTTGAATTTTTTTTGTTATTTGTAATACTTTTATTTTAGCTTAGACTAAGTACTGTCAGAAAGCACAAAATTTCAAAAGTACATTTGGATGGATAATAATCACTCAACATACCAATATTGATGTTTTTTTAATCAAATTAGGGCATAGTACAAAGTACTAAATGCTACTAGGGTATATAACTCCCCAAAAGTGTCTTAAACATAAACATGAATTTTAAATGCCACTGATACAATATAAAATTAATTTCACAAAACAATTGGCTTGCAACCATGCATCTATGGTATCTATATAAATCAATGGATCACCTAATGAAACATGAGAAACATACTTTTTATCCTTCAAATAAAATGGAAAACACTACAACATGAAATCCTCACACAAATCCCTTGAGAGAACTGCAATTAACTTGGAAGAAGACAATTTCAATAATAAGAACAAAAATTAATAATACCAAACATGTTGTATATGGGATTTCTAAAAGAACATACAATTAATTAGAGCCTATAATAAATATTAAACAATTGTTGTTAGAAAAAAACTTTCAAAAGTACAACTAGATGGATAATAAGCAATCAACGTTCCAAGATTGATGTTTTGTCAATCAAATTAAGGGCATGGTACAAAGTGATTTACTACTAGGGTATATAACATCAAATAAATAAGTAAAATGGGTGGATAATAGGCTATTATGGTATGAAAATACCATCTCCTTATGGATATTGTGTAGCATCTCCTTGGGGTCAGTTTCCTCATTGATTTTTTCATTTGTCCTGCTAACCTAAAAATTGAATATAAAATGTATGAGTAACACCATAAAATTTATGTGACTTAAATTCATTTTAAATTTGAAGCAAAAAATGTATATACCTATTAATACATGTGGTTCCCATAGATCAACAAGTTCATTAAGTGGAAATTGTTCAATTGATTTGAGGAATTCAACATTTTAAAATGATGAAAGTTGCATAAGTTCGAATAAATATATAAGTGATTTTTGAAGACAAAATGTATATATAGTTCAACATAATAAATGTATGTAATCTAAATTATAGCTAATATTTTAAATGTGATTTTATAATAATCACAACTTCCTAAAACATACCTCGCCAAGGCTCTGAAAGTCGCGAGCCACGAATCACTCCAAATGATCTCTACAAGATGTTGCATATCTCTCAAGATATGGTCGATCCATCTCTCTCAACACCTCACCCAGAACACTAACAAATTGTGTAGTATGTTCCTCACTCATTGAATGTTTCCTCTTCCCTAAATCAACTTCCACCCCTCACAAAACATCATGAATAAGATCCCTAATTTTCTCCCTTTCTTGAGCTCCTAATTTGGATGCAAAAACAAGCTCATCTCAATGTGAAACTATTCCACATGGTCAAGGTGTTAAATGTGGGTTTTTTATTTGATCCATAAATTCAACATATCGCATAACATTAGGTCGTTCATATGTATGATATTTCCAAACTCCACAGAGTTTGGATCTTGTATCCGTATAATTTGGATCCATGTGCTCTCAAAAATCAGCATACAACATACTCGCAAATATTGTGGCACCTTATCATTATTGGGGAAATTCCTATATGCATAAAGGAACTTCTAATAAATAAATGGTACAATATTAGAGTCACTGTTAGGGGTCCAAGTTTGACTTAGGGTGCATGTAGCTAAATTGGGCTTAATTATGAAGATTAAATTTAAATATAATGAAATGTGAATGCTTGAAATATGAATTTGTCATGGGCAAGGGGGGGGGAATTATTTAGAAAAAATATATTAAAATATTCCACTCTCATTTTATGATGGAGTTTAAATTTTAGGGTTAGGGTTATTTTCTTTGGCATCATGGTTTATGTCTTTGTGCTAGAATATTGCATACAAGGATTTTTGGGGGCTGACACAAGTGTTAGAGGCGAAGTTTCCTCCCTATTTCCATGGTAGGGAGGGCTTGGAATTCATGTAAATTTTGGTTCTGATAATAGAAGAGAATCCAAATTCTAGTCCTTTTTATTTTCTTTAGTATGTTGTGTAGTTCATATATTATTCTTTGTGATATTTTTGCAGTTGTCTTGCTTGCATTTGCAGCTGTTTATTGAAAGTAGTTTGTTGGATTTATTTTTTTATTCGTACAATATTTTGGGTACAAGTTTTGTATCCATGTTTCTTTTTTTACCCTCCTTTCTATTGAGTTTTCCAACAAATTTACACCAACTGGAAAATTAATAGTCCCCCTCTTCAGTCAAGTGGTAACAATGATGGAGAGAAGCGCAGTTCGATGAAATTGTTCTCAAACAAAGGTTATGGGCCTGGCTACCCTATAACTTCACAAAGAATGTAAAATCATTAACTTCTTGGCTAGAAAAAATCCTAGGTTTTTGGTAGTTAGCAAAAAAAAGCAAGGAATAGATGGATCATGGTCTTCAAGCCATGAGATTTGTTGGCTTCGTTGGTGTGCTTCCTAAAATTTTGATTCCTTGGATCAATTTTCTCGAAGTAAATATGGGTATTTGACAGTACACATAGGTTTATTGATCTAAATTACAAATTATTAGCAATAAATTTCGACCCTAGGGGATGTCTTCTACATAGTGGTGTTACCAGTGTCATTATTTTGTTCGATTGGCGAGAAAGAATATTGTTTTCCATGCCTATAATGAGGGTTTTCTCGAAAATATCAAGGTTTATAAATATATATGTAGGGATGGAGATGAAAAAAAATGGGAAGAATTAAAGTAACACAAGAGCTAGACTCTGGTGTTACGATTTTAGTAGGGGTCATTAATGTAGTAGTTTAAGAGTCAAATAAAGTGGCAAACAAAATTATTTGGAGATGAAGTTGAAGAAAATTATGTTGGCACCCTTATGGGTGTAACGAATTTCATGTGTCAAGGAAAAGGAGTTGTGGGACATGGATACGGCTGAGAAAATGGAGGATGCTAAGACTATAGTAGTGACCATGGCCATGGAGCTCGCCTTCCATGTAACATGGGCTCTTTAGGCCAAACTTGTAGAATTTAACTTCACAGTCAATATTGTTGGACTCTGCAAATTGTAAGTTCTCTCCCTTTGAAAATAACAAGTATTTTATAAGGGAAACCATATGTCTAAATAATAGTGCAACCACTTACGAGGAAGTTTACAAGAAACACTTGGAAGAGAATAATAAGTAGATGGAGGAGTTGAATCTTGAAACACTCTCCAACCTCTTTTATGAGGCACGTAATTCAACACTTAAAACAACCCCTCAGAGGAATGTTCAGCCATGAACTTTGAAGTTGGAGAGAGGTTGTTTCTCCGTGCACCACTCCTCCCATATTATCAACATTCTGACCCCTAATTACCCTAAGGCATCTATTGAAATTCCATTTGTATGAAGGAGTTATGTCCATCGATCATTTTTTTAATGTGGTGTACCAATCTCGAGGAAAGGAAAGAAGAAATAGAAAATAAAACCAAGATTGAGTATAAGTTGGAGACTACTTTTGATCGATCATCAGTTACAATACGAGGAATGTTTTGTTTTCCAGCTAGTCCAACCAACGATATTCAAGGCATACATTGTTAGTGAATCAAGTTTTAAATTGGAAATTACTTTAGAGGGGCGAGACTATAATGATAGCTTGCGCTGGAGGATAAAAATTATGTTGTGAAAGAGGATTTTGTAGCTCCTAGAAGCTATGTGGGGAGAAGGGGGTGGAGAACATGATAGTGGGATGTGCACGATGGACATATCGATGTGCAACTAGCAAGAAGCTATGAAAAGTGTGTCCATGCCTTTTGTAGTGAATTGTGCTGAGGGAGCCACAACCTAAAACATGTGAACCGAAAACTGTTAAAATTAGTTGTGGGGCATGTTTAAATTTTTTATTATTTTTATTCAATTAAAAACCAAATAAACTCCAAACAACACCTGCAGATATGAGAGTGTAAACAAAATCTAGGCACAATGCATGGGAAGTCTTCCTTAAGACCCCCACCATGTGTTGCTAGTTGGTTCTACGCAAAATAATTGTCACACTACATTTTAGATGTCCCAAAATAAAAAAGGGTGAGATAAAAAATTTTGTAACAAAATACTCCAACCAAGCAGAAATAGATAAATCTAGTAGCACCAACTAATGGAAAAAATCATAGAATTTGAGCAGGTATGACGGGCAAAGGTAGTCAAACAAGGGAGAGAAACAAAAATATGAATTCAGGTTGTAGTAGTTAATGGTGAATTAGAAGAGTTGCGAGGCCTTGCGAGCAAAGGTTGGGACACCCACGGGGGAATAGAAAATATAGGATTTTACGAGCAAGAGGTCAGGACACCCATAGAAAAAGGACAAGGTGCACTACTGGGAGAGAAGAGTAGAGTAAATATTAGCAAGCATCCTACAGTTCAAAAATTATAGGTGTATTGGGTTCATTAAATGGTAGCACAAGCGAGTGTGGATGTCCAACTCTACTTGGCTCGATGACAAGGCATTGGTTTGTGTGGGGGGGTTGTTGGGACCCAAGTGTGACTTAAGGTGCAAATGGGTAAAATAGGTTTAATTATGAAGATTAAATGTAAATGTAATGAAGTGTAATGAAATGTGAATGACCTAAAATATGAATTTTTCATAGGGGGGAGGGTGTGTGGGGCGGGGGGGGGGAGGGGAATTGGTTATAATATTTATATTAAAATACTACCCTCTCATTTTATGATGGATTTTAAATATTAGGGTTAGGGTTTTTTGGTATGGCATCAGAATTTGTGTCTCTAGGATAATACTGCATACAAGGTTTTTGGGGGCTAACAAGAGTGTTGGAGGTATAGTCGCCTCCCTACTACCATGATAGGGAGGAACTAAAGTTCATGTAAATTTTGGCTCTGAACAAAATTTCAATTCTAGTCCCTTTTTATTTGCAGCTGTGTGTTTTGTAGTTCATATACTATTCTTTATCATTTTTTTAGTTTTCATGCTTGCATTTGCAGTTGTTTGTGGAAAGTAGTTTGTTGGTTTTATTTTTTTTGTTTGTGCATTCTTTTGGGTACAAATTTTATAGCCATGTTTCTTTTTTTGGCCCTCTTATCTAGAGGGTTTTCCAATAGTCATTAAATCTTGCAACCTTCACATGTTTTTTTTTATCTTCAGGTTGCAATTCAAATAATGACAAGGAAATTTCTTTAGTGACCGTTATTTTCATTTCATTATAGGACCGTCTACCAATAATTGATGTTATCCTCCCACGTAACATGTCAGAAAAAACCTCAATTTTTGGTCCAACACCATAATACACCTCTATGAGATTCTCCAAACTGTGAAAAACTATTTCGACGCAATATAGAGTAGGTTTAGAGAGATTGCTATTTTCTACCTCATTTTTAAATCTCATGGAATGATACCTCATCCCATTAATAAGAATATTGGAGTTTTTTTCTTCCCAACGCATCTCCTCAAGAACATCTCTGGGATGGGGGTAAAGAGGGTCATAGTTTGCATTATGGACATATTACTGCATCCTACAACCTCTCTCACCATGATTACGTATCACAAGAGGACTATAAAATCCTGTAACATGTTAAATTTTCACATATTATTTAAATATAAATAAATTTCATTTAGAAAATGTGTATTTAAAAATTGTCTACATTTACAATTACCCGATCGAAGAACTATCTCATTCTTTGAGTCGCCTGTCAGAGGAAAATTTTCCCCTTATGAGGAAATAAACTCAAATTTATTACTCCCTATAGAAAACATCAAATTTCCAATCATGAATAAGTATGATAAATAGGATAAATTTTAACATTGAACATGTCTGGACAAGATTTCTGTTCAAATTTCACTTGAATGCTCCTACAAAAGTGGCTGGGAATCACTATGGAAAACCTCATACTCAGTCCATTCACCTATGTATGACAGTATCTTTTACATTAAATGTGCATGAAATAATAAATTATACACATGTTAAACATTAAATTGATATCGTAGACTTGAACATGTTAACTAGTAATCGAAAGTGTATTTGTGCCATGCACAATAGATCCCTCATATTTTTTTCTATTCGTGAGTGAAGCTCTGTCAATAGATATATATGTGGGGATTATACAAAACATCATGTTTTCACTTAGAAGTATTAAATACTTGTAATAAATTTTCGCGCATTAAACATTTCACTTCAACATTTTTGTTCATATTTTACCTAAACCAATTCTATCAAACAATGGGTTGGTTCTCAAATCATTACGAACAAACTCAAGCTAATCCCATGCACTTGGTGACACCGATATTTTTTCACATTAAAAATGTGTCAAAGGATATTATTCACATGTTAAACATTAAATTTATAACATAGAGTTGAACATGTTTACTATCAATAGAAAGTGTACATGTAGCACGTATAAGACACCCCTTGAAATGGAATCTAATATTCCTATTGGAACATGACACTTCTCCTCGTACGGAGAAGCCTTGCAAGGGGTCATTGGAGGGTTTTTATGATTCCATTGTTCCTATATACAAGAGAATTAGTGATTAATACTGGATTTTCTTTTGATAAATATCAAACTAGATTTTGGCATACACATTTTATTCTATAAAATCAATCAGCATTAAAGCATATATTCTATAACATTTACCATGGTTTATTTATTTTATTCTTCGTAGTTATCAATTTCATAATGTTATTTTTACTCACAAATAAATTAGTATTTGGGAATCAATACTTATTTGGATCATTTCATTCTCGTTCTCTAAGATGGCATTGGAAAGTATTCTCATTGTCCCAGTGATTTCCAAATATGCTCTCAATTACGTAAAATCCTCAAGACGACCCCATGTAAACTTTAAAATATTTGTATAATGACCCAGCCAAGTTGAATTTTAATGGGGGTAAATTAAATTTTCATTAAAACAAAAAAGACCCAAATGGAACAAAACTAATATACCACTTATTGGATGCTCAAATAATCTTCCAAACTAGTGAACACATGTAGAATTTATCTATCCTATTAAGTAGATAATGGTGATTCTCAAACAAATGAGGAACACAAATTCAATATGCCACAAAATATGAGCATACATCATCCTTACATTTCTGCAACAATTTTCCTTCAAAACAATAATCCTCAAGTTCTCTGATAATCACTGAATAAATTGAACTATTTTAAATAACTTGTTGGGATATATATGGTGATATATACAAAGTATAAACCATTAGCGAAACACACTCGTAGGGTGTATTTTCCTCCTAACCAATGTAGAACCATGAAATTTAATGATTCCCTAATGTAGGACCTGGGATCAATGGGGAATATCAACTAGTCACACAGTCCTAAGGATAACCCAAGAAAAAAGGTATTCATCAAACCACAAAGTATTAATAGATAAATTTGAAATTGATCACAATTTACTATAATGTGTAGAGGTCTCTATCAAAAGAAACACTTCCCTACATTTCCCCAATGTGAAAAGAATTGTGCCCTATCTCGCCATGGTATTGCAACACCTCCAATGATGAAGCTCTTAATAAAAAAATAGGAATAGAGAGAATTGTGTTGACTATAGATTCTGGTGAATTCCAAAGACCCACTCAAACACATTTTTTTATGGTCTTCAATCTATCATAATTATTCCACAAACAAGTGAACACACCACAATGTTTTCGAAGAACATACAAGTATGCTTGTATAGAAAAATAAGACTCCCCTAATAGTATTTTCATTATTTTTTCACCATAGTATATCAAGAAAAATAAAAATTTCTCACGAGCTAATCCGATTAATCCCCCATAAAATGTTAATTAGAAATAATATATAGGGTTTCCGGAGAAATAGGTTAAGGTAAATTTACATATGGCATATGATATTCACCCCCTTTGGGCTACAAATACTAATAACATATTAGCAACATATTATTTCCCAATTGAAGCTTTAATTTCATTTTATACCTAAAAGTAACTAATAACATAGAGGCAAAGTTATCTATGTATCAATAAAGTCTTTCCCTTTAAGTGTGAATCCACAACACGATTAATAACCTTTCATTTTTCTCCAAACATTTGGCTTAAATTAGCATGGATCTTGAAAAATATACTCCTACAATTAATTTTAGTATTGACATAACATTAATTCCTTATAGAATTATTTTGGATACTCTAGAAATTTAATTTTGGTTATTCCGGATTATAAAGAAAGGAAATCACAACTTTACGTACATTAATCATTTTTTTCCATTAATAATATAATAAGTTGATATAATCATTTTCAAAAATTCATATAAATATAATAAAAAATGGCATGTTATAATATGCATTATAAGTAGTGCTCTTGAGGTGTGTTATGTCCTCCCTCGCTAGGATTAACATCAACCATAGCATTTATCATAGTTCTCTAAGATTCATTTTTTTGTATGCATCTTAAACACTTACTATTCCAAATTTTCAAAAGAAAGAATATGTATAGGAATGATATTTTTCAAATCACATTTCCAATATGGTCCAATTTCTAATCAATCAAGCAACAAATGAAATATCATAACATGATCCACCCTCTTCTAGCCATGGTGATCTTCACCTCTAGTAGGTCACAATATCTCCAAAAGTATCAATACTTGATAAGTACAAAACCACCACCTTCAATGTAATATCAACCTCTCCCAATAAGGCTACAATGTGATAAATTTTATTGCACTCCCTTGGTTGTGGTATCAAAACACTTCCAATGGGCTAATGTAAGAAATTGTAGATTGCAAACTAGTGAATGTCTCTAATGATCAATCAACACCTTCATACAAATACACCTCCATATAGGGTTAGAATATGCATAAGAACTATACCTGTTGTGGCCATGGTACTACAACATCCCTAGTAGTGGAGGCTTTGTAGTACCACTAAAATTTAATAATGACGCCTTCCATGGGCCACAATGTCTCCTAAATTCAAATCAATGCACCTCCCCATGGGTTTGTAGTGTGGTAAAATCCTATGCCTTCCACTAGTTGGGTATGCATACCTCGATTAAACTAAGGTGTGATATGGTCTAATATCTTCAAGTAACAAATATTTTCATATTTTCAATAAATATTTC
This sequence comes from Pinus albicaulis, assembly GCA_034641835.2. NCBI lineage: Eukaryota > Viridiplantae > Streptophyta > Pinopsida > Pinales > Pinaceae > Pinus > Pinus albicaulis. The sequence goes on from CM076570.1 coordinate 804,460,430, forward strand.
TAAATACATTAGAAGACAAAAACTCATATAATCAAGTATGTTTGATAATTATCAAAGTAATTTTACAATAGTATATTCAATATTTCCATCAATTTTCATACATGATATCTAGCACATGGAATAAAGTTGAATAATGTTATTAAATAATATCATTGAATATACAATCTCATCAACAAAAATCACTGAATAACCATACAAGGACATATAGGATAACTTTTTTAATCAATCATACAATATCATCAACAAAAATCATTGAATTACCATACTAGAACATCGAATAATTTATGTAATCAATCATCATGTATCATATGAAAAAATTAATATTTGGATATAGATCATCACTCCAACATTATTTACAACCTTACAATGCTTTTCCCTCTAGTAATTATCTTTCCATCAACAAAATGATTTTAAAAGGACATTGTTTTTACATTAATCAATTTACTCACAAAATTAGGATTCCATATGAGGATGGTTGGAAGCCTCACATTTCCAAATATTTAATGGTAATAAAAGATTTCTCCATAAACCATGAGAGTTCCTACCAATTAATGGTAATAAAAGATGTCTCCATAAACCATGAGAGTGCCTACCAATTTTGTGATAGGGAAAGCAAGGAACACTAGGTAAAATCGGTGTTGGGACCCTTATTTATATCAATTTTTGTTACTTTTTTAAACTCTTAAATATGGTGCTAGTCATGGATCCAATAATAGAGCTAATTTTTATATTATTTTGATTCTTTTAAAACTGGTTATATAAAAACACCATAAAAAATTCAAGTGATAAGAGATTCAAAGCTACTTATGGATTGTGTAAATGAAAGTTCCATAAGAGGAAAAATCATTTCTATATGGTTCTACATTAGTTAGGAGAAAAATCATTAATTAATTTTCTACTTAATCATCAAAGAATAATATCGTATGATGTTTTGGATGCATCACTTTCTCTATTGAATTCAAAGAAAAAATTTACATGTAAGTATGATCCTTCCCATGTTATTCTAGGTCAAAGTGTTTGGAAAATAAATCTTATCTTGTTGATAGGAAAAAATTTTATAAACGTGGGAACCAAGTCTACAAATAAACAGACAAACACATACAATTTTCTCTAGGTTCATCAATATTAAATTATAGATGAAATCTATGGAAAGAATAATCCATACAATTTTGATCAAAATTCCTAATGATGGTCCTTGATATTTCAACTTACAATCTCATCTTCGATGCTCCGAATCAAGACCTGCAAAGACACCAACAAACAGATGATCAAATCACATGATATACAAATAACTAAATATAACCCATACAAGATCAAGGAGTATTGTACCAATCATTATAAAAATGGACAAGGAATGTGAGAAAGAAAACAATTTTTAGTAAATCGAAGAAAAAGAGAACTACAACTAGGCCTTGATGTTGACAACCTCCTTCTAATGATCCTCAATCCAAACCTTGAAATAAAAAGTCTCCAATGGATATTTGTAAAACATGTATGTATAGTTCAAGAGTTAGAAATGGAAACCAAGCTCTCTTTGAGTGCATTGTACTTATAGGGAAAGAGTGGAAGTTCAGATCCATTAAGAAAGGGGTGAGATCCACAATGGAGGGAATGAAATCCATAATGGTAGGAATGAGATCTAGGAAAAGAGTGATGACGTTGCAAGTTGTTAGTTATGCAAGGTGCAGTCGTCAGAGGTTGTAATATTGGACACGTGCGACAACCTCCAAAAAAAGGTTTTTTTAGGTATTTAATTGAGAATTCATGTACTTGATGATAATAATTTCTTCCATATTTCTTCATGATTCATGACAATAGTTGATCGTATGGCGAAAGATTTGGATTTGACATCATTTTCCTAGATGTGAAAAAATGTTGTGTAACATATTTCCCCCTAAATTACAAAGTTAGGAATGGTATAAATGAATGACTTAAGTGATTTTTTCATGCAAAGGTTAGAATCAAGGAACCATTAGTCAGAAACCTGCAAGTCAATAATAAAGAGATTACAGTACAATATCATCATATGAACATCTCTATGGTAGGCATTCCCATAATCAAAATACAAATAACTCTAAGCATAATTATGGAAATGTATAAAGATCCATGTCAATAAAATGAAGTCATGGCTACCAGACATACATTGTGGAACCATGCTATAATCATGAATACTTAAAAATCCATGAAACCTAGAATTATTAGACAAGATATAAGGTCTTCATCTCTATCTATCCATAGTACGAATCTAACCCTATGAATAAATATCTTGAAGTCGAACACGGTATAAACCATCTAATCACTGGCCAAATGATGAAAATTGTTAATAGATGTGAGATAAACCATCAATAATGAAAATGGATTTCAAGGTACTCTAGTACAATATATGGGGTGTGAATACATGATCTTAATTCGAACACCCATAGAATCATTTGATCGAAGGGAAATGATCAGAACTTATCATAAAAAGCGAGGAAAATTTCCATTGATACATGCAAGCTCCAAATTACTCAAAGGGGTTTCTAGATAAACTTCCCATATGATATGTTGAAGTACATAGGAATTGATCTGTAATAAGAAGGCCTACCACATGAAACAAATATCAAGTTTTGAAGAAAAAAGAGAGGATTGATTCTGGATTGAATCAGGGATGGTCGACGCAATAGAAGGCTCGAAAGACTATAAAATAGTTTAACTGAGGTTGTACTTATCTTAAACATATTGAAAAAAAAAAAAAATTGACTTGGTAGGATTTGACTCAAAATAGGACCAAAGACTCATATGAATACTTTCATTGAAGTGTGATCAAATGAGAGGAAAATGGATTTCCCATCCCTGACACAAAAATGTGACAGAGTGTCATCTTCAAGAGTTACATACTACATTTTTAAATACAAAGAATGAATAACTATTTCCCAATTTCCCCCACCATTGCTATCAAGTTCAACTTTCTTTTCACACAAGCTTGAGGAGAATAACATATGCTTGTAAAATAAGCTCATCCTTCGGATGATCCCTTCAAAGTGTTTTTAACTAACCCTTGGAAGGAGTGGTTTGGTCTCATCATGATGGATGAGTCCTACATTGTTTATGTTTTACGAGTCCAACAAAGGGATAACTCAACTTATTTTTAATGTTAGATCTAAGAATTTTGTGATCCATAATGTAGATAAATGTCTTTCAGATTAGGTCGATGTTTCGAATCAGCTAATGTTTAGAGAGTTTGAAAAGGAAATAAAAGGGAAACTCCAAAATGACCTTTGTCATTAAATTTTAATGAGTCTAAAAAAAGTATAAAATATAACTCATTCAATTCCTTCAACATAAAATTTTAACAAGCCTGGAGAAAGTAAAGCTTGGTGACTTTTCATAATTAGAGAGTATGAAAACATAGAGAAGATTCCAAGGGTTTTATTTTTTGTAAATTAGTCTCCTAGGGCTGAAAAAGGATAAAACAGTACAAACAAAAACCCTTCTAGCCATGATTGACTATAGTATACCTTTTTCGTAATTAGTTTATTCAGTCCAAAAAATGGGTAAACTTACACCAAACAAACACCCTTTCTAATACTTTTAATGGGTGTGAACAAAAGCAAATTCACTCGACAAACTTTTCATGTTTGGGGAGTTTGAAATGAGCTTAAAGGAAACTCCACAAAGTTCCTTTTTCATATAATGTTTACAAACCCAAAAAAGTGATAAAAATATACTAGGTAACTTATTCTCATGTATTTATGAGTGTGAGAAGGATAAAATACTAAGCTTGAGATATGTTTCATTTTTACACAAGCTTGAAACAGAGAGAAAATAGTGCTTGAGATAAGTTTCATTTTTACACAAGCTTGAAACAAAGAGAAACGTGTGCTTGAGAGTTTGTACCATGACCCCAACATAACATCAAAGTCCAGTGGTTTAATTTCAGCATGGTGACTAAAGGCACATGTCCCCTAGAGTCTATGGAGGGAGATTTATTTCATTTTTTAACAAGATTCACACATGAAAGGAATTAAGTTCATGCAACCTATTTCATTTTTAACGAGATTCACACAAAAAAGGAACTATGTTCATGACACTTTGTTTCATTTTTTAATGAGCTTGACATAGGAAAGGAACTATGCTCATAATGATATATTTAATTTTTTAACGAGATTGACACAGGAAAGAAACTATCCTCATAGTGGTCTGGTTCATTTTTTAACAAGCTTGACATAGGATAGGAACTATGATCATGGAACCTTGTTTCATTTTTTAATGAGCTTGACACAAGAACAAAACTATGCTAATGGCACCTTGTTCATGGCTTTCAAGAGGAAAAGGCTATAGAAGGAATACAGTTCAAGGGACACACATCAATCATGGCTTCCAAGAAGTCTTCATTGGATGGAAGAACAATTCTCTAGAAGGAATACATGTCAAGGGACTCAATAGGGATACAAATATCATGCTCCAATGTCCCCACTGAATTCACCATGTCAACTACCATATCTAAGTCAAAAGAAGTCAAACATAGAACAAGAGTCTCTTTTTCATCGGTAAGTGAAGGCATGGGACAAGTTGCCACATAATTAACTTATGGTGCGGTGGATACCACTTGTGTATAGGGAACAATCATGGAGATTGGATGGTTGGAAGTGATGTCAGGGCCAACAAACGATAGTTAGTCAATGGTCACAATGTTTCCATTATGAGAGAAAGACATCATGCGAAAGAGTGTGGACATGACAACTTTCATGGTATAGACATAGTATCACCCAAGGAGAAAATTGAAATATAAGGGGCCTTGGACTATATAACATCAATATAAACAAATTTTCCTTCGAAGGTGATGTGAAGTTGGGGAAGTATCCCTAAAGGTTCACTAGTTCCTTTGTTAAAAGCCAATGGATTCTGAGTAACAAACTCAAGTTGAGGGGAACTTAATGCTTACCAATCAGTTGAGGATAAAATGCTAGCAAAAGCATTGTTGAACACCTAATCCGCCAATGGTCAAGGTGTGGAAGTTGGACAATCAAAGGGATTACAAGAGACGTTGGAAGATGAATCCAACTGTCACTAGAATGTATTATAAATGTATATCTATGTTAATAGTAAATGAAATTCACTATTTTATCATTCATGTCTCGTCACGTTCCATGTGTGTTTAACATTGCATCAGAGCCCTTCTCCCACCATTAGTTGTGTGGTCTTCTTCATATTGGGTTCTTTGCCATTCAACCATTAAATATTCGACTCTTTGTGCACTATTTTTGTTGTCCTCTCTTCCTTCTGCATTGTCCTTCCTCCAAAAATATTACATTTACCTCAGAATGAATTATGTCATCTATATTCTAGCTGCAATCTGTGCCACATTTAGTTGGACCAATTTCTCTTAATTTTTCTAGGAAAATCAAGTCTGTCTTATTAATAATTTCCATGATTTCGGAAACATTGCATGAGAAAATAACGCATTCTGAAATGAATCCATGCGAACATAATTGGGTAACATTTGGAGTTGTTGAATTTTTTAATTCTTGGCAATTGGATATGGAATATTTATGAAATGAAAAGAGAAAACAATCACATTTCTATGAACAACTTAGGAGTGGATGTGTTTATATATTTGGGTGGTGGTAGAAGCGAACGATTCAATTTGAAAGAATATAGAGACCGGGAACATGTTCTCAAAATAAAATGCCAGAACATTGTAACAGTTTACCTCGCCTTCTGACTTCGCTCCTGATATAATGCATCATTTTCGGTGGGGACATTGTAGAAGCTGGTAAAACCTTATAACATCATCTTCCCTGATGAATGGGAGGTCCATTCAAAACTTGCGTAAGATGTACACCTAGAAATCCATTATTGTAGTGGATGAAAAGTACTACAAAAATAAGCTCGAGGTATGAGCAAGACACAACGAGAGATTGTGCTATCAAATCTCTGCCTCTCTGCGTTATCAAATATCTTCCCAGGCGTTACTCTGCCACACTACATTCTACATAATCATTTCTATTCCCTTTCTCCATATCACTGGGATGTATTGAATTCGCTCTTCAAGATCATTACGAATAAAATTCTGAAAGAAGAGCAGTGGGCATCGATAGATCAATATTTTATGTTTCAGTAGCACTTGCCATAGAGCATCATGATATAACCCCGTCGACAGTAGAACCCTTGCCATTTTTGCAAGCTTCCAGTTGAAACATTGCAAAGTTTGCGCCACCACAAATTCTAAAAATCGTGTTCCCAAGTCTTCAACCTCTGAATCGAATGGAATCGATTTAAAATTTTCAACCTCTGAATCGACAAAGCTTTGCTAGCTGAAACTTTGGGCATGCTCCCATGACTTTGGGTCCCTTCCAATTTCCCAAAAGTTAATCATAAGGCGTGTGCCCTTTAGGGATTTCGTAGACCAACGTAGTGCAATCCTCCATATAAAAGTAAGGAAGGCCAAAAAGCACACGAGGGTGGAGCCTAAGCGTTTCTTTCACCACAGCTCGTAAATAAACGAGAGAAGGCAGATTAGATTCGCATACCATACGCCCCATTCCAACTACGCGTTCAAGCTCATCGTGAAGCTTCTGCAGCACCATTGGGTTTCTCAGCACTTTAGACATTATACTCTATAGTTATTGTAGGCATGTACGTTCCAATATGAGTGTTACTGGTCAGAGCTAAGTTCAAATTATGGTATATGATGGTTATTATATGTTGTATTTGGTTCTATTCAAGGCTATTTTGCAAGGCTTTTAGTGTATATGGTGTATGTGCGGTGAAATATAGTGTGGAACAAGAGTTAAGTGTTGCACGATGACATGTCTTAGCGTTGTTGACTACGCTATTCAAATAACAAAATTTCCTTTGTTGATATATTGAAATGACATACTAAGAACTTTAAGAGCACTCTTAATCATCGAGGAGACTCCAAAAAATCGACTATTTTCTAGTGGAATGTGAAATCTTAAAGTCAAGATTTGAAATATTTTTAATAGCTAATCTCATTTCTGCTTCCACTAGGATTGTTGAGTTTCTATTTTTTAGAAAATGGCTACACTTGAAGATGAATTAAATTTATTGAATATCCTAATTCATTCCACTATTGATGGGATTGTAAAATTCAGCAAAAAAACTCTTTTTGGCATTCACATGTATTTGCAAAATGCACAAGAAAAGATTGATTTCTTACAGCTTGAATCACAATTTCAGAAAAATGAATTACAATAGTGGAGTCATCATTTTGAACCTGATTCTCTTCAGAACATTGAGATCGACTCCCATAAGCAGCAATTCAATAATGTTGAAGTTCATTCAGATTCAGTGTCTAATGAAGGAGCAGAATTTCATGCAAACACAAAAATTCAGCATATACTTCCCAAGCCCATCATCAAACCTTGGGAAGAGATTTTCCATAACAAGCACATAACTGGTCTTTGATATGAAAAGGATGTGTCCTTTCATATTCCAAATTACTCAAATCCCATTCAATTTCAGAGTACTCGATTTTTTCATGAAATTTCACCTTCAGTTTTTCTAGATTATGCTCCACTTCCACAACAACATCAACAGAATGTTAAATGCCAACATTGTGAAAAATTTGGCCATATGAAAAACCATTTTTTTTATCTTCATCCATGAGAGCATTGTCATAAAACCAATCATTATTCAAACATATGCTTCAAAAACAAACCTCCTACAAGAACAAAGGTTCATCTTGGATGGATCACTTCTTGGCAATGGACTTCAACAACCAAGAATATATTTCAGTCATGTGACATAATTTGTTCTAAAGTATTGAATAGTATTGCAGTTGATTTTTCTCCATCATCTCACCTTGTATTTGATGCGGGGAGAGGGGGGGAATGATGGTCATCTACAATTTTCAAAGCCTCATCAAGTGAGCCTAAGCCACAAATTGCCATACCAGTTTCAGAGTTGTATCCAGAGACAGAGATGCCCCTGATCATGCCTTTGGTTGGTGGTCAGCCTTAAACCATCTATGCGGGATTGAGACCTCCCTTTTTAGGTTGAAATTCTCCCTATTCAAAGAATTGGGGACACTTCCTCTAGCATAAGACTTCATCTTCTTGTCAGTTTTGGAAGAGTTCTAGGAATTGCATTAAACATTCCAGAGCTTTTGTTCATCCTTAAACCACTGCAGGTTGAGACCTCCCTTTTCAGGTTGAGGTTCTCCATTTTTTATGCAGGTTGCATACCTCCCTTTTCCAGGTTGAAGGTATCCTTCCTCAAAGCGTTAGGAGCACTTCCTCTACAAGAAGACCTCAACTTCTTTTCATATTTGGAAGAGTTTCGGGAACTACATTAAGCATTCCAGTGTTGGTTTTCATCCTTAAACCAACTCCTTATACCAACATTTCAGAAAGCACATTCAACCTAGTGTTGTCATGCATTTTTTCACATTTTGTATTACAACTCTCTTCTTGGACTCATACATATTACCCCTTCGGATTAAGGGGGGGAATGTTGGACACCTGCTCTGCTAAGGGTTAAGGTGTGGAATTTGGACAGTAAAAGGGAGTTCAAGGGACATCATAAGATGAATCCAACCATCACAAGAATGTATTATAATTGTACATCTATGTTAATAGTAAATGAAATTGATTATTTTATCATTCATGTCTCTTCACATTCCATGTTTTTTTAAGAAGCACCATCATCTATAATAGTGCGATGAATGTTCTTATCACAAGCCTTCACAATGATTTGGAAAGGGATGTAAGAAAGGAGACAGGGCTCTTTCAATCTATTCCAATAAAAGGAAACTACCTCAACACTTGGAGGGGGTTCCATGGAAACAGGTGAAATTCCCCCTTATGCGGTGGAATATGAAGTAACAAGAAGAACCTAAGTGGTATTAAATTTACTCTCTGAGGGGAGAGTGGGATCGACCAAAGATAGAATTAAGTCAACCACTTCATCAACCAGTTCATAAACCTGAGTGGTATGGGTTTCACTCTCCAAGGGAAGAGTGGGATTGATCGAACTTGGAATTAGATCAATCACTTCTTCAAGTGAAGATATGTTGGTATAAATATTACGGTAACCAGATGGAAATTTCTGTTGAGAAACAGTAAGGTTTTCCAACAATTTTGAGGCTTCATCCATATGAGGGAAAAGGTGAGTTTCATGACTCCCTTCACATAACCTGCAAGGAAACCTAGCTTTACTCTTTTTCCCATTGAACCTTATAATCACTAGTTGAAGGACCAATAGTGAGTTGATGAGAATATTTAGAACGCACTTCTAAGACTTTAGGAATACCAAGATAATCCTTAATAAGGTGGTCACCCTTACAAAGTTTACAATCGTATTTGGGTTTGCAATGTATGTTGGAGGGTTCCTCACCATTATCAACACTCATGAAAATGGTTGGTTGGTTGTCTCCTTTCTTATCTTACCTCTTCTTCTTCTTCCTTTACTTATTCTTCTTAGCCTCTTGGTAACTATAATTAAGGCTTTCACCAGGTGAAGAAGAAGAAATGGAAGAAGGCATGATATGCGAAGAAGGTAAAGGGTCAACATGAGGTTTGCATTGATGAGGTGAAGTACTCAGTTGAGGTGATGCATCTTTGGTATTTGGGATCAATGAGGTTGGAAACTACCATACATGTAAAACTATCATGAATCCCTTGTGGAGTCACCAATTTGTTTGGTGGACAAATATTATCCTGCTGACAGAACAAATCTCCCTAAACTTGGGAACCAAGTCTAGAAACAAACAAACACACACATAAGACTTTATGTAGGTTCATCAATATCGAATTATAGCTACAATCAATGGAAAGAATAATCCATACCACTTTTATCAAAATTCTTGATGATGATCCTCGCTAATGTAGGATGCATCTTTCAATCTTGTATTTGATGCTCTGAATCAACATCTGCAAATACACCAACAAATAGATGATCAAATCATATGACATAAAAATAATTAAATATAACCCATACAAGTGATCAAGGAGTATTGTACCAATGATTATAACAATGGACAATGAATGTGAGAAAGAAATAGAGTTTGTATTAAATTGAAGAAAAGTAGAATTACAGTCAGACCTTGATGTTGAAATCCTCCTTCTAATGATCCTCAAACCAAACCTTCCAATCAAAAGGTCTCCAATGGATATTCGGAAAATATGTAAGTATAGTTCAAGAGTTAGAAGTGGAAACGCAATTCTCTTTGAGCACATTATATTTATAGGGAAAGAGTGGAAGTTTCTATCCATTAAGGAAGGGGTGAGATCCATAATGGAGGGAATGAGATCTAGGATAGAAGGAGCTCGAGCCCAATATTCATTGATTTTGAATAGATACCATTCTCAAGGATTCTATAATAGAAGCTTCTTTACCTTTTTTTATTTTTACCCATGTAATAAGGCCGCCACACTTTTAATGAAGGAAAACTATGAAAACATCTATAGTTATTCAAGGTGCGACCATCACAAGTTTTAATGCGGGAAACTTGCGACGATCTCAAAAAATAGACCTTTTTGAGTTATTTAATCCAAGATTTGTGTACTTTATGATAGGTGCTACTTCCATATTTCTTGGGAATTCAGGACAATAGTTCATTGGATGGCAAAAGATTCGGATTTTGCATCATTTTACTGGATGCGACGAAATGACGTGTAACACAATGAAAAAAAACTTGAATTATCTTCTTACCAACATTTATCTAATTATCTTATTGAGATTTTAGTTCATAAATATTATTTGGAGGAAACATAGAATGGATTTTATGTGAATATTAATAGTACCAGCTAGCCTAGATCCATCTTAACCCTAGATCTATCAAGTGCCAAGAGGCATCAAAAATCTTGAGGTGCAAACCGCTTTTTTGAGTGAAAACTTTGAGAAAACTTGACTATAATTTTCTCAAGTTTTTCCCTCAAAAAATAGGTTTGCACCTCAAGATATTGTATCCCTCTCGATTCTTGATAGATATGGGTTTAACATGGATCTAGGTTCGTTTATAATTTTTTTTTTGGTAAGTTCGACATTGGCAAGGCTACATCATGGTCATGTCCAAGAATAACACCTGAATAGGTCGGGGAATTGACCCAGTGACTTAACATCTAGGAGTGCCCTAACAATGCACCCAATCATTGTCTATCCAAGACCTCATGGATTGGTTTATAAAATCATTAATTTTATTTGTCAAAGGTAATGGCTAAGTCTAGGCAGATTTGATAATGTCATTGTTAGTGAAATTACAATTTATTATTTATTAAAATTATATATTTGAATATATAAATAAATTTAACACTTCAAAAAAATATTGATTACATATAAATTACGTTATTTGAATGATTATATTTATAATTTAAATAACTTATTTAAATTTTTAATAAATTGTAATTAAAATTAATTTTAAAAAAATATTAAAACATTTAAAAACTAAAATAGTTATATTGCTAAAAAACAATTTATTTTATATTTTTATTTTTAAAAATAAAGGAAAAACATCACTGATGCCCCATAGCCCCTTTTATTGACCAAATTTGAATGGCCTTCCAAAATTCTAAAAGCAAGGACAACCAAGTTTTAATGGCCATTTAGATTTCAAAAAGAAAATAGTTTATTTAGAAGAAGATAATGGAAAAACTCACTCTGAGCTATCCCAGACCAATATTTCTTAGAATGAATCCTCCTTTGGTTAGAGTCGAGTGGGGCATGGAAAAATCCTATGATTACCAATATAGTATTTATTCATTAATTTATATTCAATTGATATGAATCGAAAGAATAAGGGAGGATAGCCCCTTTCATTAGGCATCACCATATCTTTCATTCCCAAGTTCAATCCCTTCACCTCATTCCCCCTCAATGTATTACCTAGCCAATGAAAATTCTTCCCAAACGACAAGGAAACAACAAAAAATTAGGAGATGGGATGAAATCCCCGTCTGTAGCCAAATTCACTGCCAATTTGTTTATATATCCTAAATTATTATATTAGCTACCAACCAATAACTCACTAACGAAGAAAAATGAAAGTCCCCTATAGATATATGAGTGTCACGACTAGCATATTTGAATCCTTGTTTTTACCTTCCTACATCTATTAACAAAAGGGGGAAATATAAAATGGCTACTGCTAGTGCATATTCCCGTTCTTTTTGTGCAATTGGTACAACCAATAAAGGAATAAAGGAAGTGGGATTATATCAACACCAAATAGCAGGGACAACTAACATACTCAGAAATGCACTTGAAATTTGATATTGTACACTCAACTCAATAGTTTTTCATTCATACTCTAAATTCCCTATGTCCAATTCCTAGGTTCTCTCCCCAAGGCTCTCTAATTATTTAAGTTGGTCTAGTAAAAATATCTCTATTATACTATATGTGTAGCTTGTCATCCCTAATAGTGAAGTTTGATAAGTGGTCAATTTAGTTCTATAACAAAAGAAATTGAAGATTGAGGAGTGTAAATAGTTTGTAGGATAAAAGATATAAACCTAATATCATTTCTCTGTCAGAGAAAATCATGAATATAGTTTCAATTCTAGATACGCCTAAGGATTTTATTGAGTGATTTCATACCATTTCTAACATCAAAATCATAGCATCAATTAAAGCATAATTTGAGAAAATATGCTTCTGGAGGCTAGAGAGAGGAATGTATATCTCCTTTGATAGCATTGACCTCGACATACCACCTGTTAACCAAAGGAAATTGAAATCTAATTGTCTATTGGGGTTTACCATACAAAAGGTTTGAGGTGTTGGATTAAATTTATTTCTATGATTATCTGAAAGAGTCAATATAGGAACTTACCTGGGCTAATTCTGTGCACTTTCTAGAGGGAGTGCACTCGACAAGTCACTTTCACTGGGAAATTCGCTCCACAGGTAGATTTCGTGGGGAAAATCCTATCATATGGAAGGGATTAGGTCATATTTGCGGGACAATTTTTCCACAGTAGAAATTGCAGCCCACATTTCATTTTTTTTATTTATGCCATTTAAACTTTCGGCCAAGAATTTTAATTAGAATCTATACTTTCAAATGAGAGTTTTAAATGGAATCTAAACTCTCAACTAAGATTTTTTAATTTGAATATAAACTCTCAGTCGAGAGATTGTGTCCAAGAAATTTTTTTACCAAATGTTCGTCCAAGGGTGTTAATTAGAATCTAGACTCTCGATTGAGAATTTTAAATGGAATCTAAACCCTCGACCGAGAGTTTTAATTAGAATCTAAAATTTCGTCCAAGAGCTTGTTTCAGACAAATTTTTTTCCAAACTTCTCACATATAAAATTGTGTAACTCTCGTCCAAGAGATTTTAACCCTAGAATTAACCCGACCAAATTCTTGGCTGAGAAAGTTTTGAACTCTCAGACAAGAAAATTTATTGGCTTTTTTTCTCAGCCAAGAAACCCATAAACACAACACGATTTATCCCTACATACCAAAATGTGTTTCCCAATTTCGCGTTTTCAACCATCAATGATAATGACTATCAACTTATTCTACCACCATAAATGCATATTTACTCATTTTTTAAAATAGAGAATATGAAACTCGATGATCCTTCCATGCTAGATCAGGAAGAGGAATATGTCCTACCTTATATGGAGTATTTGGCACCAAATGATCAGGCAAAGTTGACAAAAGATATAATTTTGTAGAGGAGGTCCAAAAATACAAGATAGGGGAAACATGACATTTTCCATATTGGGTTGTGTTGTGGCTCCTAAAGACAACCCCCGGGTTGAGGAGAAGGGTTAATACCTAGGACAACTTGGAGTCTCTTGAAGATAAATTTGTGTTGCTCAAGAGCTAAATGTAAAATGAGTTAAATCCAGTTCAATTATTTTACTCAGAGGAAAATCAAATTTCATACATTGACAGTATTTAGTTCCAAAGAATTAATGCTTAGATATGGTAGCCTATACACAAATAGTGAATTTTCTTTAGTTATTGTAGTATAGGTGAAGGAAGAGATAAAATAAATAAATATGGTGCAAAAGGATAGAGATAGAATCATGTGCACTAAATTCCAATAGAATTATGAATAGACGAAGGAAATGAAATTAGAAACCATGGAGTGCATTTTAAGGCCTTCAATATCCCATTTTACAGGTACCATTTTCCATAGTATGACATAAATAAATGTGACATACAATATTGAGTTCCATCAAATACAATTACACAATTTATAATAAGAAAGGACATATATGAAAATGATAAAAAAAGACAAAAACACATACTCCACATGTTAGTGCTTGTAATCACCAGAACATCTTAATTAATCTTTAGGAGTGACATACATCTCATAAGCTCCAAAACTTCTAAAAAATCATAGCCTCTAGATAGAAAAATCAAACCCTTACAAAAAAGTTCGTCTTCCCTTTTATACGGAGAGTCCCAACAAAAACAGTTACAAAAATATCTTGAAGTGCTACAATTATCTAAATTAATCAACTGTGAAAGCGTGCCAATGGCCTAATTTTCCTAATTATTACATAAAAAATTGGATTCCTTCTTGAAAATATAATATTTACAAAATTACAAAATGACAGTGTTTTGTCTTGATTCCCCAAATCAGAAAAATATTCACTATTGTCTCATTTGATATTTCGAAGTGGACCCATGCTCCATTGATCTGAATGGGAATATTGGTTTTGTTGTGCTAAGATCTAATTCATAATATAAACAAAGTGCTTGAGGATTGATAGGTTAATTGCAAGTTTAATATGAGTTTTTATGTGTTTTTATGTGAATTTTATGATAAAAATAACATAAATAAAATGCTTAACAATAGAAACTAATAGACATGAACATCACCATAAATATTCATACAACACAATATGATGAAGGAGTTCACCCTGCATGGGATACGTCTCTTTGGTCCAGCTTCCCATGCCTTGGCCCTCTTCTATTATGCTCAAAAGTGTGATTAGATGTGTTTGCAATACTAAAATAGCTCTAAAACATGTTCCATCATCTCCATAATACCCAAAAATTCTTGTGTAGCCTCTTTCTGATCGAAATTTGGTCAAAAACTGACTTAGTTATGACTTCCCCAAGTTTTGGCACTAATTGCTCCACAAATTCCCCAAAATCCGGATCGGTCCTACAAATTTGCCCCGAATTTCGCTAATGGAGTGACAATTTCGTGAAAATTTAGGTGAAACTATCCGACCGTTATTTTGTCCACTAATTCCATAAATATGCATTTTCAACCATATAATATGGTTTGAATTAAAAAAAATAATGAAATTTGGCGGAATAAAATTAATTTAACAATTGTGACGTAATTTTGTGCCCTTGGCTCCAACCATTGGTCATATGGTATGTTTTTTGGGGGGGCTGGGCTAAGCCATGGCCCCTTACCCCTTAGTCTGCCCAAATAACATTTATATAAGGTTTTTTTCCATATATTTTAACAAGAAACATTTAGTGTGGTTGGTAATGCATGGTGTTGTTATGTGGGAGGTCTCAGCATGAAATCCCACTGAGTGTAGTTCGGACTTAATAAATTTTTGCTAGCCCTCGTGTTGTCACATGGCAGCCTCCAGTTGGGCCACTTGGCAGCATGTGGTTGGCCACCATCCCATCCAATGAAATTAAACCAACTAGCATCTAATGAAAAACTTACAAGTGGCAAAGCCTGACAGGCTAAAAAAAATCACATTTTGACCAACCAAAAGAGGCCATGTGGTAAGCCTGCCACTGGCCCAAATTTGTTCCCTTTCAGCTGTCATTTTTTTAAGAAAATTCTATTTGGGAAAATGAATAAACCACATTTCCGAAAGCATATGGTTTTGGTTTTAGCAAAATGAGTTGCACCGAATTCAGAACGATGAGATCTACGTGGTCATTCAAGTTCCACACCATTCTGACAACTTTGATTTTTTAGCATAATTTTGAACACCTGATCAGTCCTCCCCACTGGAAGCTTTTGGACCCCAAAAGAACACTTTCAAATGTCAATTAGATGATGGTACATCCCCCTCACCCTTCCAATATCGATCCATTTTTCCTTTGACGAATTGTTTTCCTTGAACTTCACTCGAAGGTAACCAACATTCCCTCGTCTTGAATACTTTGGTCTTCTGTCATGAATGGCATCTTGTTGAAGCTCATTAATGAATTCTAAAGCGAAAAAATAAAAATATGGAATCTGAAAATTCTCTCCTTGTTCTTCACTTTGAAGCCTCTCCTTACAAAAGTGACGCCAAACACCACCATCGACTTGGTGCTTGCGATCGATACAATCCTTGTACTTGCCTTTGCTCTTTTCAAGATGATATTGCATTGTTTGTTGTACCATTTGGAATCGTTCAATTAAATTCTTTGGTTTTTCCATGTTACCATCAAAATAAACATCCTTCTTACCAAGATGACACAACAAATTATGATGCAAATGGTAAACAAATTCCACTACTTCGTTTTGCTTGACTCAAGCTTCAATGTACATCTTGAAAGTATACATATTGTTGAACATAACTTTCATGTAAAACAAAATGATGCTTGAGTACAATACTTACACAAATAAAAGTCCTAGAAGGCATAACAACAAACTTGTCGCTTACACCTCTCTTATACCTTTTGACCAAGTGGAATTGTTGACGAACACCAATCAAATGAAAATGCCTTAATCACGGCAACTTAATTATTGCACCATTAAAATTTTCTGAATGAAATGAAATGGAAAAGTCACTTGCATCAACCTGAAACTCAAATGAACTTTTCAAGTTTAAAAGAGAAAAAGAGTTGAAATGATCTTTTTCTCCGAAGCATCACATGCCTCAAGTTGTTGTTTTCCTCCCCAATGGAAGACCTTTTGCACACATGTCAATGCATGCCAAGGAGCTACAATAGAAGACATATTAACAAAAAATTTCCTCCAACATGTGGCTGCTCCAAAAAAACCTCTTATTGAGATGACCATCTTGGGTTTTAACCAATCCACAATGGTGTCAAACTTGGAGAGGTATACCTTCAACTTACCTCCTCCAACATTATAGCCCAAGTACATCAAAGAAGTTCTACCCAAATCATACTTTGACATCTTCAAAAACAAATTTTAATGCCTTATGACATCAAGTATTTTTCTCTTATACATGACATGTTCATAATGAAATTTTCTGAAAATGACAATCTCATACAAGTAGACTATAAAATCTAGAAATGGCTCCAATTCATCAGTATTCATATGCATGAAAGTAGTAGGGGTATGGAAAATACCATAAAACATAATAAGCCATACAAACAAACTTCTTTGATTTTAAATGTCATCTTCTACATACCTCCTTCAACAACTCTTCTTTGATGAAAACCACTCCTTTTGTCCCTCACAATAAAATTCTTTCCATTCTTGTTGGGAAACAAAACCATAGGTGAATTAGATGGTGGAAGAGATAGTCGAGTGATTCCATTGTTTAATGACTTTTTTCTTTGCTTTTGTATTTCTTCACTTTGCATTTTTGACATCCCATGCATGTCAATGTCACAAACAGAACATTCTTGTTGCAAAGTTTTTTCATGTGGGATTCCATTCTTCTTGAGAGGAAATCCCTTCACATCCTGAAACACCTTATCATCATATTTAATTACATCAACTAAATCATAATTTAAACTTGTATTACAACCACCAAATGCTTCATAATCATCATCAACATTCAGTTTTATCATAAGAAGCACTAAATTTTTGCCTAAATTGACTAGCCTTTTCATTTTCCCTACATTAACTAATGATAGATTTTTTTTTTGCAATGGGCTCTCACTATGTACTCCACACCATATTTTAACAAGTGGTATTTTTTTCATGGTGATATAAGATTTCCTTTCTATCATAGAGGTAAGGACGTCCCAAAAAAATCCCTGAAATGTCAAGCAGTACAACATCTAATTCCACTTCGTCAATGAAATTTGTGGTGATTGCAAACATGAAAATACACTTTATTGTAACCTTTAAATTGGTGTCCTTGCATATCCAAACCAATGGATATGGCTTGGGATGAGGTATGGTTTCAAGATTAAGTTTCTTGACTAAGTCTTCAAATATCAAGTTTTCTTGAGACCCACTATCAAATAGTGTGTCGATTTTTGTATGTTTTGAGACAACCCTCACATGAAACGATTCAATTCTAGTTTCTTCATTTGAGGTACTAGTGTAACAATTTCAAGTGCTAGTGTTAGCAATGGATTTACTACCTTTTATCCCCATGGATGTGATTTTAGTTTTATCACCCAAATCAGACCCCAAATCCTCTTGAGTGATTCCAGTTGTCTTTTCCTTCCCTTTATTGTTGAATTTCTTTGGCCTCAACTCTGGATGAAGCTTCCAATGATGGCCTTCATAATGACCCTCCTTGGAACAATTATTGCATGTCATTTTCTCTCCTTCCTTCTTAACGGATGCATTTTTCTTTTATTTTCCTTTGAAACCCTCTCCTTTCTCTCCACCCTTAAATGTCTTCTTTTTACCCTCTTCTAGAATATTTATCCCTCTTGCCTCAAGGTGAGTGGCTTGCACACAAACCTCATCTAGAATAGTGGGATTGAACATAAGGATAGTATGCCTTAGGTAGCTATGTAAACCCCCATATATAGTTTAGCAACGTGTCTTGTGAATGAAAATCAACACCTAGCATAAGAGCTCTTTTTCTAAATCCTTGGGTGTAATCTTGCACACTTTGACCTTTAAGTTGTCTAAATTTTTTCCAATTCATGATGGATTTTTGCATATATGCTAGAGGGTAAAATTTTCTTTTAATTGAATAAATGAAATTATACCAAGAGAGTGAGATATTACCATGTTTTTTAATCTCATCATGTGTCTTGGATTCCCACCATACTAGTGTTTCAGCCTCTAGTCTCAAGGAAGCTAGCTAAATATTTGTATCATCATCTTGAAGGTTTTGAATCCTGCAATAGACCTCCAACTGAAGAACCCAAGTTTCAAGATTCTCTGCATTCACTTCACCATTATACATAGGCAACTCAAATTTAATATGCAGTTTTGACAAGGGTTGTTTACCAATTCCTTTTGAGGTATGTCTATGAGTATGTGTAAGGGTTGTAGTAGTGGAAGATGATGAAGATGAAGGTGAATATGGTTGTGAGGATGATGGTGGAGTAGATGGTGCCTTATCAACATTTCCATTACCTCCTCCTCCTGTAGAACCCTCTCCTCTTGGAGGCCTGGAGCTTTCACCCTGTAACCTTGTATTCCTCTCTTCATAAAGGACCTTCACCATATTTGTCATGTCAAAGAAATCCCTTCTAAAAGCCTTCTCATCCTCTCACATGTTATCAATAATTCCTTCATGATACATTCTTACTGAAGCTTCTATTGCAATCGGAGGTGAATCTTGTGGTGGATATTGTGGAAATTGTGCCATCCTTCTCCTTTCTCCAACTAGAGAACCTACACCTACAAGCTCGCCTTATCCTCTCTTGAGCTTCAGACTTTTAAGCATCTAAACACTTGCAAAATAAATTAATCCTCCTCGCACAAGTAAACCTAAATCTTTGATACCAAATTGATCTGAATGGGAATATTATTTTTGTTGTGCTAAGATCCAATTCATAATATAAACAATGTGTTTGAGGATTGAAAGGTTAATTGAAAATTTAATATGAGTTTTTATGTGTTTTTATGTGAACTTCATGAGAAAATTAAAATAAGTAAAACATTGAACAATAGAAACTAATAGACATGAAAAACACCATAAATAGTCACATAACACAATATGATGAAGGAGTTCACCCTGCCTAGGCTACGTCTCCTTGGTCCAACTTCCATTGGCTTGGCACTCTTCTATTATGCTCAAAAGTGTGATTACATTTGTTTGCAATGCTCAAACAACTCTGATACCTATTCCATCAACTCTAGAATTCCTAAAAAATCCTGTGTAGCCTCTTTCTAATCCGAATTTGGTCAAAAACTGACTTAGTTATGACTTTCCCAAGTTTTGGCATTAATTGCTCCACAAATTCCCCAAAATCCAGACTAGTCCTACAAATTTGACCTGAATTTTGTTAATGGGGTTGTGAAATTTCGAGTGAAATTGTCAGACTATTAGTTTTTCCACTAATGCCATAAATCTGCATTTTCAACCATATAATATTGTTTGAATTAAAAATTAATTAATTAAAAAAATGTGCATTTATGAAATTTGGAAAAAAAATTAATTTAAAAATTTAAAAATTATGCCATAATTTCATGCCCTTGGTTCTGCCCATTGGTCATATCATATTTTTTTTTTTTTGGGGGGGGGGAGGGGTGGCGGGGCTAAGCCCTAGCCCCTTACCCCATAGTCCGCCCAACTAACCTTTATATAAGGTTTTTGACATATATTTTAACAAGAAACATGTAGCGCGGTTGGTAATGCATGGCATTGTTATGTGGGAGGTCTTGGCATCAAATCCCATGGAATGCAGTTCAAAATTAACCAATTTTTGGTGGTCATCGTGCTACCACATGGTGTCCCTCGGTTGGGCCACGCGGCAGCATGTGGTTGGCCACTATCCCAACCAATGAAATTCAACCAACCAGCACCCAATAAAAAACTAACAAGTGGTGAAGCCTGACAAGCTAAGAAAATCACATTTCAACCAACCAGAAGAGGCCACGTGGCAGCCTACCACTAGCTCAAATTTTTTTCATGTCAGCTTGCCTATTTGGGAAAACGAGAATATTGTGCTTTCGGGAGTATGTGGTGTCATTTTTCTGCGAAACAAGTTGCACCAGATTCAAAATGATGAGATCTACGTGGTCATTCAGGTTCCACATAATTCTAACAACTTTCATTTTTTAGCATAATTTTGAGCACCTCATCATCCACTATCCACCTTTTCCATGATTTTTTTATTTTTAGAAGCATCACCAACTCTAGAGGGGAATGAGGCTTGATTTGTGTCTAACTACTCAAGATAACCTCTCACAATGGTTGCAACATTTGAGTTGAGATTTTGGTAAGTGACTTAAAATCCATCCAATTGGTGTGGGGTTTGACAAAAAAATTCCAATTGGATTTGAGATCAAATTTTCATAGCTAGTTAACCATCTTTGTTAACTAGGCCCCTGGTTCAAGCCAATTCTTGACCAAGCTCTCCACATATGGTAGGTAATCCTATAAACATCTACAGATGAGATTCAATTCAAGTAAGGAATCATTAATGGATTCAACTAGGGCATTTGACATTTCATGAGCATCACTGATGATTTTTTTAACTAGACATATCCTAGCTTTCCATCCCTTACGAATGATTTAGTTAATTTTGGGAAAGTATAATTTCCTCCCCTCAAAACTGTCTTTAAATTTTAACATTTCATTGAGGTCCTTCTTGGCTTCATCAAAACATGAGATTAGTTCTACTAACTCATCATTCAGAGCATTTCCCAATCTGCATTTTCCCTGAATCAAATTCAAATTCTCACAAAATATTTGTTGTTGCCTTTGTACCTGTACATTTAAATCATGGGCCTCTTGTTTGAAATCCTTCAGCTAAAGGGTCTCAGCCTGTAATTGTTTTATCTTATGCTAATATTCTATGAGTTGTTTATATTTTGCCTTAATAAACTTTGCATGTTGAATATGAAGGGAATTGAACTACTTTTGCATTCCTCCTAGTGTAATCTCCTTTTTATCTAATTCTAATCGCCACTAATCTTCTATTTGTTCCTACTTATTGATGATTTCTTGCTCTAGAGCGAAAATATTCTCATCCTTCTCTCTTAGCAATTCTTGTGCTTCCATGGCCTTGTCCATGGTGGCAGAAGCATATGCACATGTGAATTGAGCTAACTTTCCAAGTTCATCAGCAAGGGAAATTGAAGGACCTTTCCAGAGAACTTCAAGAGGAGTATCTTGTGAATTTTTCCTTGAGACTAAGGCTTAGGAGTAATCTACATTCCTTTTCTTCCTTCCGCTTTTTACCACTCTTTTGTGCATGGAGCTGTAAAAATATCCATTAGATGGCTCGCTTCAATATTGAGAAAAATAGTTGAAGTAGGATTGAATGGAATAATCTCTACTTCAAGTTGGGTAACCAATGGTGTTTTCTAAACTGTATATGTGTTTGGCATGGTGTACTACTAATAAGGGGGACTACTTAATGGAGACTATTGTTGAGGAATAGTTTCTCCCTCCAGGATCTCTTTCCCTTGTTCACCTTCCCTGAGTGTTTCAAGACCTGATCAAACTGACCCCATACTTGTCATACTTTTTCCATGTTGGGATCTACTATATGCATCTCTCCTTCAGGATATGAAGAAAAAATTTATGTAGTTTTCTATTGTTGAGGGGGAACCATTGGTTGGGAGGAACTCCCTTATTGAGTAGATGTTGTGGTGTACTTTAAAGATATTTATTTTTTCATAGGAAGCTGCAATAAATCTAATTGAAGGGGGCGGGGGGAGGGGGGAGTCTTTCATTTCTAAAGGTGGGAAATTGTTCTCTCTCCTTAACTAATAACTCCTCATTCAGCCTTTTTAAAATTGAATCATAATAATTTGCTTCAGCGAGTAATTCATCAAACATGTTTTCTTCGTGGAGAAATCTTCTAATACCATATGTTAGGGCCACCTATTTGTCTACTCTAGATAAGTCATAAGTCCTACTCGGAATCGTGGCTATCTTTAATACTTCAATAGGCTTCAACTCGTTTTTAGCATTTCCATAATTAGCCAAAGATAATAATATAAAAGGTAGAGGGAATTGGGGCCAAACCTTCTTGTTCGAATATTTTAAGGCTTTGGTAATCCCATGACCAATTGTTTGGTATGCTACTTCTCTAAATAGCATTTTGTATGGAACATAGAGTAGAAAGACATGTGGGTGTGAATGGTTGGACAAGACTCTGATACAGGTGAATGACTCTTCACCAAACCAATTCCCAATTCTCCAAAGGTTTTATGTTGCTTCCAGAGACAACATGGGGGGCTTAGTTTCAAATATAACTAAATAAATTGGAATCATGACCTTATGAAAAATTTGATATAAATGAAAAAAATAATTTGTCTCCATGAGTACCTTGTGATAGCTATGAATTGGTGATGGATAAAAGATGGTCCACTTCCATCCCATGGCTAGAAAATCAAGGGAATAATAGAGAGATTCCATGTAGATGACATATAAAATGGAGGGATTTTATTCTCGGAGACACTGGGGGCAGAATGAAAAGAAAAAATGTGTTTGACCATATTATTGGATAGTACAGTGGCCCAAAAAAATATGTACCCCTTAGAATCCCCATTAATTATAGGAACCCAACTATCAGGGAATTTAGAGACATTTGGATATGCATGTATCCTACAAATCATGGTAGCTATTTGACTAAAAGGAGGAGCAAGTGAATCTATAGAGTACTTACCATCTTTCTAATTTTTGTGTTTGTTCGAGTCACTCCTCCAGTCTTTAATGGAATTAGTTGGATCCCTGTGACTTTTAAAGAAGTCCTCCACATACTTTTTTCCATAGATGCATTGAGGGTATGGCAAGTGATACATATCCTAAAAGTATTTTGCTAATAATAAACCAATTTTGTTGCCCTTCCTAGTCTAGAACTTCCTTTCTATGATAT
The DNA here is from genome assembly GCA_034641835.2 of Pinus albicaulis. NCBI lineage: Eukaryota > Viridiplantae > Streptophyta > Pinopsida > Pinales > Pinaceae > Pinus > Pinus albicaulis. The sequence continues at coordinate 804,483,970 of CM076570.1, forward strand.
CGACCATTTCAATAACCCATCTAACCATATATGTGTAGGGAAAAAAATGAGGCATCACTCCAATTCTATGCAATAAAGCGTTTATCGTGTCCTGTGGAGTTTCCTCCAAGGTGGGGGTTTCATCATCGACCATGACTGGTTTTACAGTCACCCTAGGGCCTTCATCTTCAAAATATTTGTAAATTTCCTCCCATGAGGAATGTCATAAATCCCTAGTAAAAATTTTATCTGTGAATAATCCAGGTCCTGTAAATTTCTCATCAATGGATCCCCTGAATGGGTCGGCTGGTTGTTGCACAAAAGCCTTCAATTTTCACTTGGATTTCTTCATTTTTTCTTGAAAAGAGTGGTGTTGGATGCAGTGGATGCAAAAAGGTCATTACTCTGGTTGATATTTAGTCAAAGGTAGTTGCGAAGAGATCGAGTAGCTAGACACAAAACAATTTTAAATAGAAAAGTTTAAATTTCCATTTTCGGCATTTGGGGTGTAATGGTCGATTCACATTAGTTTTTACATGGTAAAAGGAAGAGATGGCATAGGGGAAGACACATGGAATATTTTTATTGGATGGAGGGAAAGGGAGGAGGGTGATGCATCAAACGATCTCACACTCACCTTCCATGGTCGCCTAATAGTGGTCCCACCCACGAAAGTGGTCTCTGCATTAGCCTAATAGGTGGCGGGCCCATATTACCTCCTCCCACGGGGTGCCAGGGAATATTTTTAGGCAAGGTTTGACCCCTTGGAATTAATAACTATCGTCGATTTTCATGATTCACTTTATTGGCTCTAACTTTTCAGGGGAAACCATCTGCTTAATTGCTACACTTTTTACGCGCCAGATCTTTTCCTTGGTGAGGTCGCTTCAAGATGGATGGGGATTTTCCCCATAAGTGGTTGATATTTGATAATTTACATTTGGAAAGTGATGGAAGGCCCACTACCACTTGGTGGCTCCTGTGCGCCAAAAATGGTACTACCTAAGGATTATGTTCTGCTGAGCTAGAACCTGTATGCCCTGGTTCTCTAATCCCTGAATCATTTTTGAATTGAACTAAAAATAGTCACGATATTCCAAGATTATATGATTCCTCTGCCACTATTCCCTGCTCCTTGTAACTCAACGTCCTTTTTTGAATTAAAAAATAGTTACCGGATTGTAACCTCCAAGGTATGCTACTAGGATGGCGTCATGTTGATGCCAACCAAACCATATGTCGACATATCTTCAGTCCATGGGTCATCCTTATATAAGCTATTTAGGTAACTGAAAACTACAAAACTACTTACCATGTTTCCACCTCCCAATAGAATATTTTTGACGTTAGTTATGACCAATGATCTGTCACCACCTGTCCAACCGAAGGAGAGAGAAAAGGGTCCCCTATCCTTTGTTATGTGAATAATTTCTTTGTAAATGGTTCAATCTCGACGACTTCAAGAATTAATTTAACAAAAGGTTACGGGGTTTGGGGTTTGTGGGATTTAGGCCTCTAATTTCTATTACAGTGTTTCCTAAGTAGGCATTCTCGGCTCCAATAGTTGACGGATACCTAGCCTCGTGGTCCCTGAAGCTTTTTGAAATTGATTTTTTATTGAGTTATGGGATTCCGGGGTCTCGGGGTCTCCAGAATTTTAACATTTATGGACCCAACTTTGACTGCCTCTATATTTTGATATAGGAGGCCATTTGTAGACTTATTTATGCCATGGGAAATCTCTTCTAGAGCACTTTTTTATTCAGTTGATATGATGTGGCATTTATGCTCATATGCTGCTTTGAAAACAACTTCAAACTCTATTATAATTTGAACCCTGACCCATTTTTATACAAATAGTAAACATAAAGAAGAGGAGGGTAGAACATCAGCTCCAACTGGGGACAATGTATTGTTGGTAAGGCACTAAGAACTTGTAGACTAGTAGCTTTGTTGGGCATGGATTCAAAAATATATAAAAAACTGAAAATGAATTAAAAACTTTAGTACTTACAATAGCTTCCTGATATTTACAATGGAAGTGGAAACATGATTTTATTGTTAAAAGTAGTTCTTGAGGTACTTCACATTTATAGGTAGCTCAAACACTTCACCATCTAGATTTTCCAACAAGAATATGATGTTGCCTTTGTCTTCATCTATCTTAAAGTGCCCAAACCACAAAGGATCAAATTTTCCATGTTATGCTTTGTCTTCTCTCCTAACATCCCATCTAAGAACAAGGTACTTGATCAAAATAGAGCCTTTGTCTTATCCTGGTACTTGATCAGATTTCGAGTCACCTTCCTTTAGATCCACGAGTTGATTTATCCTACTAGTTAATGGATTAGGCTCCTTCTTTGCATCCTGAATTAACTTAGCCATTGGCATAGCCAATTGACTAGGAAACATTATTGTAGTACCATATACTAATTCATAAGGTGATTTTCTAGTGGATATTTTTGTTGTGACTTTTTTTCCCAAAGATCAAATTTAAGCTGAGAGTCCTAGTTTTTCTTATTCTATCCAATAGTTTTCTTTAAAATACTCACCAAAGTCTTGTTTGATGACTCTTCCAACCCACTCCCTGTGGATAATAGGTGTTAGAGTGACCAATTATGACATTATACTTCTGGAATAAATCAATTACTCTTGCAAACTTAAACACCTGGGAATTATAACCAACAATTAGTTGTAGTCCGGGTAGGAATGTCTTCCAGACACTTTGTAAAATAGTCAGTAGCTGTCAAAATCCATTTATGTTTCCCACTAGAAGGTTTGTTAATTTTTCCTATGAAAATCATTCCCCACTATCTAAAAGGTTACTCCACAAAAATTGGGATCCATGGAAATGGAGCTAGCTTCTTTTTTTTAGCGAAAATATAACATTACTTGCAACCTTTCACCAGCTTATAAACATCATAAAATAAGGTAAGCCAATAAAAACCAGTCTTCAGGATCTTATGTATTGTAACCTTCCAACTATAATGGCCTCCACAAGCACAACCATGGTATTCATTTATGATCTCATGAATTTTATCTTCTATTAAGAACAACAGTAATATACCAACATGATCCTTCTAGTACAACTGACCATTTGTGATTGCATATTTATGGGCCTTCATTCTCATATCCTTATAATTAGTTCTATCAAAATGTATTGGGAAGATAAGAAATAGTATATAATGGAAAATACGTGTATACCAATATGAACAAGGATATTTATAAGCAGTTATTTTATCTTGTTCACCAGATTGACCCTCCTTACCGACTGCATTTGGTCCAGAAGTCTCATCCAAAAAATTTATTCCCATTTCTTGAGAGTTTGGTTTTGATAATATCTTGGATAAACCCTTCCCCATTATTACTTTAGTTGGCTTGATTTCCATGTCATACTCCTGAATTTTGGTTATTAACTTGCCCATTTTCCCCTCACTGTCTCCTTGTATGAGAATGTCCTTCATGATTGTTGTAGGAACATAGGAAATTATTTTTATATTGTAAAACATAGCTCCTAAAATATTTCATGGATTTAACCAAAGCATAGGCCTATCTTTCCAAGATTTCATAATTAACTTATGCATCCCTCAGTACTTGGCTGAAAAAATGCCACTAATTGTTCTTTCTCTTCTTCATCCTTCTGCAATAGGACATCTACAATAGTTTTATGGGATGAAAAATAAAATATAAGAAATGGATCTTGGTAATTAGGAATAGCAAATACTTGAGCCTCTCTAAAGTCCCTCTTAATTGTGGAAAATTATTATCTTACCTCTACAGTCCATTTGACCTCTTTTTCCTTTTTACATCATGTTTGTAATCTCCCTCACAATCTCAAAATATTTGGACAAAAATCTCCTCGATAATTTTATCCTACCCAATAATACCTATATCTCCTTTTTATTTATTGGAAAATAGATTCTACTAATTTCTTCTACCCTCTTAGGGTCATTTTTCACTCCTTCTCTTGAGACTATATGTCCCAAAAAATTTCCTTCTCTGAGGGAAAATTAAGACTTCGTTGGGTTTAGGGACAAACCATACTTCTTGCACTTCTCAAATTTTTGATGCAAATGCTGCAAGTGCTCCTCGTCAGACTTTGAGAACACTATTATATAATCCAGGTAAATCACCACAAAATTTATCCTTCTCCCCAACAAATGATATATACATTTCCCTTTGAAAAGTAGCTCCAACGTTCATGAGACCAAAAGGAATTTAGGAATAAATGAATGTCCCCAAAGGTGTAGTTAAAGCTTTATTTTTCTGATCCTTACGATGCACAACAATCTGGTTGTACACAAAGAATCAATTAATCATGGACAATCTTGATAACCCCATCATCTTCTGCAAAATATAATCCATTTTGGGCAGGGGGTAATTATATTTTACAAATTCCCTATTCAAGTTTCTGAAATCCACACACAACCCGATCTATCCATTCTTAGTTTTGACAGGGAATAGGTTAGCCACCCTATCTGAATATCTCAAGGGTACAATGATTTTATCTTGGAAAATTTTTATGATTTCTTTATCTATTAAGGGGAGAAGTAGGGGATTTATTTTCCTAAGCTTTTGATTATGAAGTTTAATTCCAGACTTTCGAGAAATACTGTGGTTAATGATATTGATATCATAAGTCTTCAATTCACCATAAGAGAAATAAAAATATCAACATTATTTATGAACATGTTAAGATAATTATGTTTGCACCCTTCTGAGATCCCCTTGACCAACTTAATTAGTTTGGGTTGTTGTTTTGTGTTGATTTTATAGTCTTATGTATCCTCCTGACGCTCCTTATTGGTCGTTTTAACTACCACATCATTAACATCAAACAACCTTTCCAATGGAACCAACCCCTTTTGGATTATGTTTCCCTTCAACTGCAAAATTATCTTCCCATCCATAGATTCCTCCCAAGGAACTTGTTGTTCAACTGCTTCAATTTCTTCAATATCTTCGCCCTCTTGGGATATTACAACATTAGAAAACTCTCCAATTACCTCCATAAAAATATTAATCTATTATCCATCCTTAAACACCTACCAAGATTTTACATTATCAGACACTAAGGGTTTGTGCCTAACTTCCACTTCATACTAGAGCGGGGGATTTTGTGGGGGCTTGAAAGTGTTGGCCGATATTGCCAATAAATTTTCCATTTTTTTTCTCCCTAGGTAGAAATTGGATATTAAATTCCAAAAATAAATTCTCAACTAAGTCCCACACCTCATTTATGTAGTATTTCATCATGGGATGCTTGGTTTGGAATTGATTCTTAATTTTTTTCACAATTAGCCCAGAATCTCCAAAAGTTGTCAAACATTCAATTTTTATATCTCTAAGAGGTTGTAGGCCCAACACCAATGCTTCATATTTAGCAATGTTATTTGTAGTGTAAAATTCCATCTTATATGAGAGCAAGATGATATTGCCTTTAAGGAATCTCAACAACACTCCTGTTCCATTTCCTTCCTTGGAGTAGGCTCTATCGGAGTATAATTTCAACACACAACAAACTTTCATTTGTTGTTGTTTGGCTTGTGAGGGAATTTCCACTTGGGCATCATCTATAACTTGATCACACATTTCTAGCATAAAGCATTAAAGATATTTTTATTGGCCATATAGTAGAGATTTGTTTGAATTATTTGCTTTGGTGACAATTTTTACAAACCTATATTCTTTATACAACCCACACATTTCTCCACCAAACATTGGAATACTGGCATACGTGAGGCCGAGTTTGATGGACCCTCCAAGCTTCATTCCTAATGATCTGGAGAGGATAATACCACATATTACAGGAATGTTTGCAACCACAATATCCATTACCATGCTTTGCATAGGGATTTTAACCATATCCACCACTAGATCCTTTATTGTCCCAAGGAATTTCACTCTTTTGGAATCAAAGTAATACAAGTCCTTATATGGTTTTTTTATTTTCATAACTAATTGTTCCATGAAATTCAAAGGCATAATGTTATTAGAAGCCCCTAAATCAAGCATGCAATTATGCAAGGATAAATCATAAATCACTGGTGTAACATAGAATGGAGGCGTGGAAGGGTCTTGCTCCTCCACATGTGGGAAAAACATGACTACATTCCTTTCTTCTTAAAAATTTAAATTTTCTTATGATGAGGCAATATGAGACACATCCATAAAATTAGAGACTTGATTTTTATAAACAATTTGTTTCAAGAATTCAGTCAAGGGAACATATATCTTGAACTTCTCTAACTCTTTTTGTAAATTGAAATTAGAGGAATTCCTATCCATCCTCACTGGCTCAATTGGATCTTTGTTTTCTTGATGTATTGGTTTTTTTTTCTAGTGATATTTTCTCCTTATTTTCCGATTCATACTTAAAATTAATTGCTGGGAGGCTTCTCCTTTGGTTGGTAGATCAGGATTGGAAAGTTTTTTCCCCTTAACAGTTTGTTTGGGGGTGGCAAGTTAGACATTTTCTTCGTTTTGGTCTTGTGTCCGAGTTCTTTTTCTTGACCTCAAATTATATTTCTTATGTAGTTATTCCTACATGAAATCAAAAAACTTCTTACAGTGAGCATCTATCTCTTCTTCATTTGAAGGGATGTCCTAATCATCCTCCTCTCTCCCTGTGATTTTTTTTCATTTTCTTCTTCTCAGAGAGTTGAGTATTGATTCTCCTGAAACTCAATAGCATATTCAATACTTTCCTCAAGATCATCCTCTAAATACAAGGGACATTGTATTTGGTCTTGTTGGGATTTTATTTCTCTTTGCAGTAGTTGCAAAGGAGATCTCCTATATTAGGGATTGAAGTTTTTTGGGGGCCTTGTTGGATCTGTCGAGGATTTTTTTTTCCAACTCTAACTTTACCATTTTGTTCTCCTATCACTATGTTCTCCCATTCCCTTCAACTTACCTAAATATGCAAAGTTTTCTTCAACTTCTAGAGCATCAGACTAGATTTGGTCTAGTGTGATGGATTTCCTCTCTCTGAGGGTAAACCTTAAATATGACTCAAAGGCTTCAACAAACACCACCTTAGTTGCTACTTGTGGAGGTTTAATCTCAGCAAGAAATATGTTATACAATTTATTAAAAAAATTTGTAATTTTTGTGACATGTTCATTGTGTCTTTTCTTTATTGCATTATATTCAGTCAATAAATACCCATGGTCTTTCTTCTCTCCCCGTTTCCACTTAAAATTGTTCTCCAGTTCCTCCCAAGTGTTGATTGAGTTGTTTGGTAAGGTCTTAAACCACTTTCTAGGATCCCAATATGAATACTTAACAAATGGCCTTAGGACTACATCCACGTGTTCTACGTTCAGGTTTTCTGCAAACACATGAAATATCTCAATATGTTTTTGGGTTGTGACATCATCTTCCACAGTAAATCTAGGTAGGAACTTGAGATATTCTTGAGGCATTGCATTCAAAGTTTGTTATAGATTTAGAGGAACATATTTGTTAGGTAAAAATCAAGAGAAAACCATATTTTACAAAATAGGTTGAAAAATATTTGTTGCAGGGCTTGGGTGAGAGGTTGCATGGATAATACTAGATAAAATTTGGTGTGAAATAACTATGGGGTTTTGGAGTGGACTAGTAATGAGAATATATTTGACTTCTTATAACTCTAGGAAGGTATGACATGTATATGGATTAGAGCTAGAAGAAACATCTTTATTTTTCGGTTCTAGAAAATAAAAAATAGATGGGGGAAAACATTCTTCTAAAAATTCTAAAACTCTAGATGAGGTTTCAGGATATTTAATCTAATATTTCTGAGAGCTATAAGTTGAGGCCTTTGGGGAAAGAACAATAAGATCTTGGGTTCTTTCTCTCTAGATTCTCCTAGAGATAATTCTTTCTCGGTCAAAGACAGGAAGAGTTTTATGATGAGAGGTATTTGAATGAGTATGAGGCCTTTTAAAAGCCAAGGTATAGTCTAACAAATTTTCTAGATGATAAATATCAACCTGCACTTCCTTTGCTCGCCATACAAAATTAATGTTCAAATATTATACCCAAGGAAATATATTATGATTCGTTCCTCGAAAATAGTGTCAGAATATGTTTTGGCTCCTAGAGACAACCCTTGGGTTCAGGAGAAGGGTCAGCTCCTAGGACATCTTAGATTATCTTGATGATAAAGCGTTGCTCAAGAGTTAAATGTAAAATGACTTAAATATAGTTCAACTATTTTACTCAGAGGAAAATTGCATTTCATACATTGATCCTATTTAGTTCCAAAGAAGTAATGTTAAACCATGGTGGCCTACAGAGATAGTGAATTTTCTTTAGATGCTATAGTATATGTGAAGGAAGAAAATAAAGAAATTTGGTGCATAGGGCTAGAGATATAATCTTATGTACTAAATTCCAGCATAATTATGAATAGATGAAGGAAATGAAATCAGAAACCATGGAGCGCATTTTAAGGCCTTAAATCTCACATTTTACAAGTACCATTTTTCATAGCATGACATATATAAATATTACATACAAGATTGAGTTCTAGCAGCTACAATTACACGATTTCTAAGAAGAAAGAAACACATATGAAAATGAGAAAAAATAAATAAAGAAACACATAATCCACATAAAAATTCTTGGAATCACCAAAACATCTTCATTAATATTTAGGAACAAAATACATCTTATAATCTCCAAAACTTGCAAAACTGGAATAAAATTATAGCCTCTAGAATAAAAAGAATTGAACCCTTACAAATGAGTTCTTCTTCCCTTTTGTAGGGAGAGTCCCAAAGAAAATAGTTACCAAAATATATTGAAGTGCTACAACTTTCTAAACTAAACAACTGTGCAATCATGTCAATTACCTAGTTGTCCTACTTGATTCCTTCTTGAATATAAAACATTTACAAAATTACAAAATGATAGTGTTATTTCATGATAACCCAAATCACAAAAATATTCATTGTTGGCTTGTTTAATCTTTCGAAGTGGACCCATGCTCCACTATCCACCTTTTCCATGATTTTTGAATGTTTAGAAGCATCACCGACTCTATAGGGGAGTGAGGCTTGATTTGTGTCTAGATGTTGAATATATACTCTCGTAATGGTGGCAACATCTGAGTGGATATGTTGGTAGGTGAATTTAAAATCAACCAATTGGTGTGAGGTTTGACAAGAAATTCCAAATGGATTCGAGATCAACTTTTCTCGGCTGGTTAACCCTCTTTGTGAATTCGACCCCCTGTTCAAGAAAATTCCTAATAAATCTCTCCACATTTGGTAGGGAATCCTCTAGACAGCTGGAGATGAGATTCTATTAGAGTAAAGAATCATTAATGGATTCAATGGGGGCATTTGACATTTCATGAGCATCATAGATGAGTTTTTAAATTGAACGTAGCCTGGAATTCCATCCCTTAAGAATGGTTGATTTATGCATTACATCGATTTAGGGAAAGTCAGATTTCCTCCCCTCAACATTGTCTTTCCATTCTAACATTTCATTGAGATCCTTCTTGCCTTCATCAAAACATGATATCATTTCTATCAACACCTCAGTCAGATCATTTCCCAATCTACATTTTTCCTTAATCAAATTCAACTTCTCACAGAATAGTAGGTGTTGAATTTTTAGCTCTACATTTAAATCATGGGCCTACTGTATGAAATCCTTCAGCTGAAGTTTCGTAACCTATAATTGTTTTACCTTATGCTAATATTCTTGAATTTGTTTATCTTTTGCCTTAATTTCCTCTATATCTTGAATATGAAGGGAACTGAACTAATTTTATAGCTCTACCAGTGTAATCTCCTTTTTATTTAATTAGGCTTTCCACTGTGCTCCCATTTTTTCTTCCTTATTGATGAGTGCATTTTCTAGAGCGGAAATATTTTCATCCTTACCCTTAGCAGCTCTTGTACTTCCATGGTAGTGGAAGCATATGCACCTATGAACTGAGTTAAATTTCCAAGTTCATTAGCAGGGGAAACTAAAGTACCTTTCCAGAGAACTTCGAGAGGAGCATATTGTGAAGTTTTCCCTAGGGCTAAGACCTAGGAGTCATCTATCTTGCTTTTAGTCCTTCCTCTTTTTACCACTGATTTGTGTACAAGGCTATAAAAAATATCCTTTGGAGGGATCTCTTCACTATCGAGAAATATCTTCGAATTAGGATTGGTTGGAATAATATCTACTTCAAGTTGTGTAACCAATGTTTTTTTCTCATTTGTAGATAGATTTTGCATGGTGTATTGTTGATAAAGGGGACTACTTAATTAAGTCTGGTACTGAGGATCAATTTATCCCTCCAAGATTATTTTCCCTTGTTCACCTTGCTTGATCCTAGACCTATTCTAGGCTTGGGTCTACTGTATGCAGCTCTCCTCCAAGATTTGAAGAACCAGTTGTTTTTTGATGTTGTTGAGGAGGAACTCCCATGTTGAGTATATTTTGTGGTGTCCTTTAAAGATTTTTTTTTTTTCATAGGAAGTTGCAAAAAATATAAAGGTAGGGGGATAGTCTTGCATTTCAAAAGGCGAGGAATTATTCTTGCTTTTGAACTAATAACTCTGCATTCACCCTTTTTAAAATTGAATCATAAGAAGCTACTTCGACGAATGAGTCGCCAAACTTATTTTCTTCATGGATGAATATTCTAATACCAAATGTTAGGGCCACCTATTTCGCTACTCCATCTAGGTCATAAGGCCTATTCAGAATGGTGGCTACCCTTAATACATCAATAGGTTTCATTCAACTCCTTTTTATCATGTCCATAATTAGACAAAGAGAAGATTCCAAAAAGTAGAGGGAATTGGGGTCAAACCTTCTAGTTGGAATATTTTAAGGCTTTGGTAATCCCATGACCAACTATTTGGTATGCTACTTCCCTACATAGAAGCTTTTGTAGAACATAGAGTGGTTAGAAATGTGGGTCTGCATGGTTACCCAAGACCCCGATATAGGTAAATGAATCTTCACTAAACCAATTCCAAGTTCTCCTAAGGTTTTCCATAGCTTCCCAAGACATCCTGGGAGGCTTGGCTTCAAATATAAATTCATAAATTTGGATCATGAACTTGTGAAAAATTTGATAGAAATGACTAAAATAATTGGTATCCAAGAGTACATTGTAATAGATATGAATTGGTGAGGGATCAGAGATGGTCCACTTGCATCCGAGGTTGGAAAATCAAGAGAATAATAGATATAGTCTATGACATAGGCTAACATATAAAATTGAGGGATTTTATTCTCAGAGACACTACGAGAAGAACGAAAATCCAAAATGTGTTTGGCTGGATTATTGGATACTATAGTGGCCCAATCAGATTTACCCCTCAGAAGCCCCATCAATTAGAGGAACCAAACTGTTAAGGAATTCAAAGGCATTTGGATATGCATGTATCCTACAAAGCATGGTAGCTACTTGACTAAAAGGAGAAGCCAATGGATCTATAAAGTACTTACCATATTACTCATTTTTGTGTTTTTTCGGGTCACTCCTATAGTATTTAATGGAATCAGCTGGATCCTCGTCAATTTTGAAGAAGTCCTCCACATATTTTCTATCATAAATGCATTGAGGGTCTGGAAAATGATACATATCCTAAAATGTTTTTGCTGAGAATAATCCAATTGTGGTGCCTTTTTGAGTGTGTAACTTCCTTTCTGTGATATGTACCATTTCAATAACCCATCTAACCATATCTATGTAGGGAAAAATCTAAGGCCTCGATCCAATTCTATTCAAGAAAGAGCTTGTTGCATCCTATGGATTCTCCTCTAAGGTGGGGGTTTCATCGTCGCCCACGATTGTTTTGACATTCACCTTGGGGCCTTCATAATTAAAAAAATTGTAAATTTCCTCGCATGAGGAATGTCTTGAATCCCTTGTACAAACTCTATCTGCGAATAATCCTGATCCTGGAAATTTCTCATGAATGGTGATCTCCGGGCAAAATGGATTAAATGAACAATAAGTTGGTGAAAGACAAGGGATTTCAAGTGCTAACTAGTTAATAGCAGACATAAACATGTAATAGCAAGCCATTGATCATGCTAGGAATAACTATAAGCTAATCAATACATAGAAATCAGACATTCCAGCCATACATAGAGGTATAAGACCCTCTAACTTCGGGAAAAGGCTATCAGATTTTGGGGAAAACACATGATACAAACTAACAACTCATAAACTATGCCGGAATGCCTAAACATAGTCTCTAAGTCATTGGGCACTTGGACAAATAAGTTTTCATAGTTTTAGGCAAAGGGCTAGATCGGGACTAGGCCTCCTTGGTTCAACAAAATGATCAACAAATCAGTCAAAGAGAAAGTTTTATGGACAGAACTATGGGCAGCTGATAGGTGGGTAGGGCAAACCATACATCCTACTCAACCTACATGGAACTGATGAATAAAACTTAGCAACAACACCTTAGGTTACTAAAGAGCAGCTAAGAATTCTTTAGCATAACTAAGGGAGAAGAAAACATTAAGCTATGAAGATTCAGGGATTTTGAGGTGCCTCCATGAGCATATCTCAAAATCAATCTTTACTGATCTATAGCAGCAAGAAATATGAATTATGAGTGAAAACTAGAAGACAAAACACATTAAGAAGCACTATACCATTCTACCATGTCAAGGAATCCATCAACAAGCCTTCAACATTCCTCAAAAGCATCTAAGAGGCAGTCCAAACATCATAACTCAAGTGTATTCTTAAAAGCTCATATGACCAATGCATTAATTCTTCTCTCAAGTTCAGCCTCTTATTTACAATGAGAACCATGGAATAAATAGGCTTGAGGAAGGAAAACCTCATGGAGCAACTAGCTATCCCATTGGCCAAGTCAAAATATCTAAACTTGTCCTTGAGGCTTTGCAAAGCCCAAGGCACAAAATATCCCATAAAATATCGAAAAAACTGCTAAAAACGGAAATTATATTGACTTTACATGATTTCCCAATGATAAAAATAGCTTAACGCACATTTGGGAAAAGCAGATTTTTGGAGTTCAAAAATTACAAAAATACTTCATATTTATGCCTGAAAAAGGTCCCCTGACTTGCTGAAGGCAAATAGCAGCCTTCCTGGTGTCGAAACGAGGCTCATGATGGCTCGTTGGAAAGCTCTCTGTGTCTTCTTTCCGGCGCAAGTGAAATTACCTCAATCTGATCTCGGGAAGTACCTCAAAACTGTACCTATGTGCAAAAACCCAGAAAATAGCAGGCTGCTGATATGGCGGGCAGAATGTGCAAAAAGAGGGTGTTTTTCGCCAATTTGAGGGGGCGAATGATCTTCAAATGCCCTGAAAATCGCTGGAGACCTGCTCATGGAATTATGGCATCCATTGGTATCATCCTCCTCCCTTGAAAATTCATCAAACTGAAATGGCGAAATTATGAGTTTTCGGCCAAAAACCCAAAAAATGTGAAAAAACAAGATTGTGTCAAAATTTGCCCAAAATCGGCGTGTATGACCCTCAAGGGTCCTTGGCAATATGTTCGGAAGAAAAAACCAAAATATGAAGTTCTGAAGTGTCTTTTTTACTTTCCATGTCGGGCGCTTCCCTTTAGCCTTCTTGAGCTTGTCTTGGGCAGCCTTGTCTCATATTTGGCATTCTGGCTTTGGTGAAGAAGTCATGGCCCCTTGCCTAGGAGAGGCAGATAGCACATACTTTGGAGAATTCCCTTCGTGATCCATGTCTTGTATTCGCTTGCCCTCATCAGGATGCTGATGTGTATCATCTCTTGGTTGCCCTTGCTTCGTCACTATCATGGCCGTGTTCATCATGTTCTTGCTGCTCAAACAAAATTCTGCCTTCTCTGTGAGTCACTGTTTTGATCAAGGCAACCATGGTTCAATTGTTGTGTGTGATGTCCTCCTTGGGTATAAGATCCCTGCTCCTTCCAAACAATACCTTTTCTTGCCTTTGTATGTCATTCAACAAGTAGACTCAAGGATAACAACACATCCAAAGTGATGCTTCTGTGTTTTGTGGTAAAGTCACTTTTCCTTTGATGTGTTGAGGATATAAGACACCCTTGTTTTTTAGAGGAATGCAACAACCGTACTTTTAGTTCAAGACCTTCTTTTTTCCTTGTAGGCACTTCATCAGCAGATCCACCAATATGAAGACATTCAACCGTAAAATGTATCTTACACAATCAAAGTTACTGTGTGTATGAGATAAAGTGGCAGAGTTTTGAAATGCTTCTGAGGTGTTATCAAAGGCCTGTAGGAGTTAAAAGCCAATAAACTTCTTTTTGAACAAAGCACTACCCTCCTTGTATACAGCTCACCAAATATGTTTAATAACACAAACACAGTCAAACAATAAATATCTTACACAGTCAAAGGTGACTGTCCATAGTATAAAGAGATAGGCTTTGTAATGTTTGATGTGTTAACAAAGGTCTGGTAGCACTTCAAATACCAACAAAAACTCTTTTCTAAACAACACACTGTCCTCATGTTACTTCACTGCTCTTTTCATATCATCTTGAAAACACCTTGAAATTATAGTGGCATATTCCTCACTGACTCTATTTGATGAAAGGTCAAACCCTGTTTGGTTAATCAACAATGTTCCCAAATGTATTGTGAATGCCCTTTTCAATATAAGACCTCTGCACCTTCAGAATGCTGCCTTTCCTATCTTTGCATATAAATCGGCCAGTACTCATAACGACTTATACCATCAATCAAAGGAAAACACAGTCAAGAGGACTTTCTTGTGTTTGGGCACCCAGCTTTGGTGTTTGAGGCAATAGGACACCTTTGTCTTCGTAGAGGAACGAAAAATAAAGACCCCTTTGATTTAACAACATTGTTCTCTGTTTGGGCCAATCAATCCAATAAACTCAATCAATATGAACACAGTCAACCTTAGTGCATTCCCATAGAAAAAAGTCACTTGTACATAGGGCTAGGTGGCAGAGTTTATTTTTTGGTGTGAGCTCAAAGACCTATAGCTTTCAACAACAATAAACTCTTCTTAACCAAAGTACTGCTCTCCTTATACTTTACTGCTGCTCACACAAAGTTCGACAAGACCTCCAAATGTAATGGTGGTTTTACTCACTGAATATTCTTTATAGAACAAAGGAATCAACAGTGGTTATTTGTCCTTTTTTACCCCACAAAGATGTTTTCTTTTGAATCAAAAACATTTATACAGCGATCACTGTTCATGAAATTAGGTCATTTTTTTACCTTTCCAAATACTTTGTTTCTCCCTCTGCATGCCATTCAACAAATAATCTTAATGATAAGCACAGTGTTAACCAAAATGTAAAAACACAGTCAAAGATCACTGTGTTAGTGCAAGGTGCCATGGCTCTAGGTGTTTTGAGGAGGATAAAATAGCCTTGTAGCAAGCAAACATCTCTCCTAATCAAGATAATGCCCCTGCATTCACTATTCCTCACCTATAATTTTGTCAATACCTCCAAGTGACAACTTACAGCTTCATATACAAAAATCTGTTTATTGTAAAAAAGGCAGCCTTGATTATGCTCTTCACCACACCGAGGAAAACTTTGAACAATGACCAAGCGATATATGGATGATTACTGTGGTTGAAATTTGGGCCACTGTTTCATTTATTAAACCCTGAATTTCTGCTTTAAAACAGTGCCTTCATCCCTTACCCTTGTTTTGAGAGCGGTCTAATGGGCTTTATACATCAATAAAAACTCACCACTCACTATGTTCTCCTTGAGCAAGCATAAACCACATCAAAACTCGAGTGTTTAAGCAAAACTATCAACCCTCCTACACACTGTTTTTCTCCATTAAAAATTCTGACAGAGGTTTTGGTTTCATCTTGGCCTTGAGGGCAGCTCTAGGTTCCTTGAAACTAATGAATCACTCTTCTAACCTCCCACAGTGTCAAATTTCTTCAAAGCATTTAACACATCTCCTTGAATTGTAGCAAGACCCTAAAAAATGGATGGCAGCCCTTGTTTAACTGTTTGAGCAGCTCTAGAAAGAGTTTTTTAAGGTTTTTAGGCAAATTTTTGACCATTTCTACAGGAGTGCCGCAGGCTGCTACAGGCACGTCGCGCCTTAGTTATGGCCCTTTGTATTTTTCGCTCCAGGCACGTCGCGCCCTTTTCCAGGCAAGTCGCGCAAGTTTGCAGTTCATTTTGAAGGCCTTCCCGGTGTCGGAATTGGGCGCGAGATGGCTCGTTGGAAAGCTGTGGAAGTATAATTTCCAGAAAAACTTGAATTTTGTCATTTGGTGTCCATTTGATCCTTCAAAAATTGATTTTCCCAACACTGGTAAAAACTGGTAAATCCTGGTGCAGAAATGCATCGAGCTGTTTGTAGACCATTTTTGAATGCCTTCCCGGTGTCGGAATTGGGCGCGAGATGGCTCGTTGGAAAGATGTGGAAGTATTATTTCCAGAAAAACTTTAATTTTTTCATTTGGTGTTCATTTGAGCCTTCAAAAACTGACTGTCGCATCACTGGTCAAAAATGGTGTATGCTGGTGCAGAAAAACATAGCGTTGATTGCAGGCTACTTTTGGATGCCTTCCTTTTGTCGGAATTTGGCCCGAGATGGCTCATCGGAAAGCTATGGAAGTATATTTTCCATAGAAACTTGAATTTTTTCATTTGGATTCCAATTGAGCCTTCAAAAACTGACTGTCCCATCACTGGTCAAAAATGGTGTATCCTAGTGCAGAAGTTCTCCCGTGACATCTGTATTTTTCATGTTCCTCACAAACCATGATACCTGTGCAGAAACTGAAGGAGGTTTTTATTTTTGAACCTATGAGGGACAAAAAATTCTCTCAATTTTGTAAATTTCATCTCTGTTTGATCAGAAAATCATTTTGAAACAAACTGCCCGGGTGCTCCTTAACCCTAATTTCACTGTGGCAGAGGTATGATGATTCAACAGCCAAGCAAATTTTACTATCCTTTGGTATTTGTTGAGATGAAATATTTGAGCCTCTTTTTGACTGTGGGTACACTACTTCAGTGGCATTTACTTAAACTCTTTCATCATCTGTCTATACTCGAGGGCGCTTTTTCTAACACTTTTCCTCTGCTCAAAATATACCAGCAAGGTATCTTTGACTTTGTTATAGGAGCAGACTTTCTTTGGAAAACCAACTGTACTTTGCTTTCTTTTCCACTGTGATGAGTTGTTTGAAGGCATTCTCTTATGAGCAGGAGGATGAGTGTCCTTTACTTTGTTTATGAAGGATAGCCTTTTTGACAAATGCTTGGCTTCCTTTTGACCAATCAGTTTTCAACAACACTAAATGCCTTGGCCATCTGCTCATACATGGAGGAGGCTCTTCACTAACCAAAGTATCTGAAGATTATTTGCTAAGGCTGCATGACAAGGTTTTGCTTGGATTATGAAGGTAAGCAACCAACTTGAAACACATCAATACTGGCACCTCTGCTTGCAAACACTATTGTGCTTCAGAAAAAACCCTAGTCAAAGTGTCACTGTCTCACTGTACTGCTCTGAGGGGAAAACTGAAAAGTTAGCATTCACTTTGGTTAACTTATGACAAATTATTTGAAAGATAGTCTAAGTCAGCATCCTTTGAAAAACAAACAACTTTTCTCCTACCTGTGTGATGACATGATTTGTCAGCATTTCTTCAAATCAGTCTTGTGGAAAAGCAGGTTGCTTATGATCAGAATGGTTTTTACCAATGATATGCCTTTCTAAGGTTTAACAATTCTTATGATTTGGAAACTTAAAATGACTTTCTTTGCAAGACCTGAACTCTGTTTCCCTTTTAATTTGCATACTTCAGATTTTAGGCCTGCTATGATTATCACTTACACTCAAAAAACCTAGAGTCTGTGTTTCATTGTTTAGTAACAAGCAACCTGGGCTTTTGCAATCCTTAAAGTCAATACTGGCTAGCGCCCTCTGCTTGTAGATGAAGGAGGCGCCCTAACCCTCTGCTTGTAAATGAAGGAGGTTCTGGGCCATGACAAATTACCAGTTTGCTGTGACAGCGGTGTCTTTCCCTTCCGGTGATTTTCATGCTGGAAAGAGCTGCAAGGTCTCGATGAGTGGCTCTCTGTTTTGCAGACATATCTCAAGCTCATGTTACATTTAGAAGCAGCTGTTCTTCTAACTGTAGATTCAAGCATTTCCTCCTGAGATGAAGTTATATTTCCTGCCTTTGTAGAATCCATAAAACACTGTGAAACACCTAATAGTCAGCTTGAGACTGTGGTTTGTGCAGTGCTGAGACCTAGGGGTGTAAGTGGCGCGACTTAGAGCTGTTTGTCAATTTCATTTGCAAAGTGAGAGGTCAGTCATGGTTGGTCTGTAGCAGATGGAGGCTTTTTGGCTTTTTGATGATTGCTAAGGGTGAAAATGTCTTAAAGCGCCACTTCCTAACATAGGGGAGGCTTTTGAAACAGACTTGGACTCTTCCTTTTGGAGATGATGGGCAGACTAGTAGGGCTGAAGCTAGAAAAAATAATGATAATGAGTTTTGACTTTGACACGGGCGGACTAAAAGTAGAAGGGCGAA